>AYKW01000004.1:1320976-1602781 GCA_002760635.1 Ganoderma sinense ZZ0214-1
CTCCCCCGCTGCCGCCGCAGCTACCGCGACGCCCGCGGCGGCAGCTACTGTCCCGCCCAACACGCCCGCAGACGGGC
Organism: Ganoderma sinense ZZ0214-1; assembly: GCA_002760635.1. NCBI lineage: Eukaryota > Fungi > Basidiomycota > Agaricomycetes > Polyporales > Polyporaceae > Ganoderma > Ganoderma sinense. The sequence continues at coordinate 1,321,054 of AYKW01000004.1, forward strand.
TGACCGGGGAGACGGAGACCCCGGCGAAGCGCAAGAAGCGCTCCAAGGCCGTCGCGGAGACCCCGGTGTCGAACGCGATCGCGAAGCTCGCCGCCCCCGCTGAGGCGGAGGACAAGGGCGAGGACGAAGGCAAGGGCTCGCCGGAGACGCCGAGCGCGAAGAAGCCGAGGCGGAAGAGGAGCAAGGCTGCGCTCGCTGGGGCGGAGGAGGCCGCTCCTCCTGCATCCGAGCCTGCGCCGGCTGTGGCTGTGGTCGCGGAGGCGGAGGGTGCCCCGGCGGAGAAGAAGAAAAAGAGGAAGCACAAACACAGGGGGGAGGGAGAAGAGGCCGCTGTTGTCGCTGATGCCCCCGCACCGTCGCTGAGTGCGGAGGAGCTGAAGCAGAAGAAGGCGGGGATGGGCGTGGAGAAGAGGAAGGAGAAGGCGCTCGCGGCGGGCAAGGGCTCGACGAAGAAGAGCGCGAAGGACGCGGTGGTGGGCAAGACGAAAAAACTCTGACTTTGAGCGGCGGTGTGGTCGTTGGTAGTATCGCGATGATATGCTTTTCTTGGTGCTCGTGTTGTAGCTGTATGGAGGACGCGTCGGGTATATGCGTGCGAGTGCGTGGTTAAGTCGTGTCATCGCATTGTCGTGAGTACGTATATGTGCTGCCGGTGCGTTACAAGTATTCGTGCGAGGAAGCGAGTGTAAGCGAGACGCGTGGAGTAGGTGGGGATGGGGTGAAAGCAGAGATAATGCATGGATGGGAGGAATAATGAGACAAAGAGTTCGTGAGTGCAGATGCAACAGCAAGGAAATCACGAGGCAGGGCATGTATGTACAAGGTACACAGTTCGTGAAGAACGTGAATGGTATGTCATGGGAGGACGTGCGTGAGGGCGAACGTGAACGTGAACAGTCTGTCAGATGTTACAATGGGGGATGTGCCTGGTGGTACAGACGTGCGTGAATGCAGGATGGGTGCGTCCGTGCGTACAGAGCGATCGAAAGCAAAGCACAATGGTCAACATTAACCGCGGACCTCTACTCCTTCACGAGTTCGAGCCACTGCGAACCTGCGAGCGGCCAGTCGGGCCTGCTAGGGGCCGAGCCCCGGAACCCGCTGCCCGGACGGTCAAAACGGTGCCTGGCAGGGCGGTTCGCAAGAAACACGCGGATTCCGCCTGGTGCGAAGGCGCACTGTGACGGCATACGATAGAGTCGACAGCGCCGGGCGAAAGGCGGAGAGCACTTTAATGCCACACCCAGGGGTCGCGGTACTCCTTCTTGAAAACTTTCGTGACCGTCCCACAACAGTCGCAGGCGTGCGGCGTCGGGTCGTACATCTCGTCTGGGTATGGCCGCCCAAGAGTTTCGGGGTGGCGGTCGCCGGCATAGGCCCGGCCGCGGCCATTGCTGTGATACCATCGAGGCTCCATGCGGCAGTAGCTCTTGCCAAAGTTAGAGTTTGGGCAGTAGCACGTCCCTATAGGCAGAGGCGGACGTCGAGCATGGTGGAACGACAGCGAAGAAGAGACATGGTCAGCATAATGGATGGAATTGCGAGTCGTGTGACGTCTTGGGCAGCAAGAGGCAGAATGGCTGCCACTGTCCTCGAGGCCAGTTACGTCCCCCTGGATGGATATGGCCCATCGGGGGGCGGATTGGGATGAGGCAGGGAAGCGGCCGGGCCTCGAGGACGGAGCAGACGAGAACGCACCTCTCGAGTGGTGGGACTCGCAAGAGCCACAAGCCTGGTACCCGCACTCCTTGCACATGGCCAGGCGACGGCCCTCGCCGACCTTAGCATTGCAGCCGGTGCACTGGCCTACAGGAGGCCGCTTGGGCGGGGTCATCGCGATGCGGGTGTTGATTTCGTTGAGCTTCTGGTGGATGCCGCACTCGCGCTGATGATTCCTCCAATTGGAGTTCTGGCACGCCTTTCTACGGGTAGAGATGTCCGGTAAGCTCTGCGTGGGAAGGAGACGGAGGAGGCGACTGACGAGCAGTAGCGCGTGGTCTTGCATGCCGAGCACGCGTAGGGGGCCTCTTTCATGCAGACTTCACAAAAGGCGAAGCCACAGCGGTCCTCGTCGAGGGGCGGGGGCGGGTCGGGGAGGAATATGGCGGCAAGGGTGAAGATGACCATCGCGCCTGCGAGGGTGGAGACGGAGAGGAGGAACATGGTACAAACCCAAAGCCGGAGGCCCCCGTCGACGTCGTGGTTCACAGCAACCCTTCCCGCTTCCCTTCTCGGCGCTCCCCGCCCTGTTCACTCCCCGTCGCGTATCGTCACACACGACGTCACCGCGTGACCCTTCGTGTCCAGACGCGTCGACGCGTCGCAGCCCGGTCGAGACCGCCTTGCTAGGAGCTGCAAGCCACCATAATAATGATATCAACTTGTGCTTGTCGTCATGGTAATTCCTCAATGCAGAACTGAGGGGTGCACGGAGTACCCACTAGTGGAATGGTTACTTAGGCTGTCAGTCATTGGGCTCATAGAGCGCCGCAGCTACAGAGACGAAACGACGAAATAGCGCAGCTTCAAGTTTCCTTCAATCAATCCTGCTCACCTGCGTCACTTGTGGAGTCGTTGGTTCTCGCAGAGCTGAATCACTGAACGGCCGTGCGACATCTCTCGACGGGCTCACAAGGCCCTAAACAGCACAATTACGGCCGGTCGCTTCCCTTCCAGTGCCAAAAAAGACAAAGATATAGGCGACGCAGAAGTGACATCGGAATAGACTAGAGATACTCCTTCTTCAACACCTTCGTCACTTTACCACAGTTGTTGCACGCCCGCGCATCCGGCTCGTAAACATTATCGGGGTATTCGCCATAGCCTTCGGGATGTCTGTCGCCCTTGTAGCTTCGTCCGTGGCCGTCCGTGTGGTACCATTTGGGCTCCATCTCGCAATAATTGTTTCCAAAGTTGGAGTTCGCACAATAGCAAGTACCTGCAAGATCCAACCGCTATCAGTTTGCCCTCCATCCCATCTCGCCGACAAAGGACTTAGTACTCACCATTGTTAGAATCGCAGATACACGACTCGCATGCCACATAACCGCACGTCTCGCACTCGCCCTCGCAGGGGTAGTCTTCGCTGAACTTAACGTTGCAGCCCGTGCAGCGATTCTGGGGCGGACGCGCACGGGGCTTGGCGGCGTGCTCCTCGTTGATCCTGTTTAGCATTTGCTGAATTTGACACCCCTTCTTGTGCGTCTTCCAGTCGGCTCTCTGACATGCCTCGCTAAGCCGGAAGAAAGATCAGCATGGTCGGCCGGGTGAGGCCCCAGATTTTCGGCGAAGACGCGAATATTTGTTACTTACGAGCAGTAGCGTGTGTGGTGGCACGCCTCGCAGGCCATCGTCGCATCTCCACGGCACCGTTCGCAAATATACATGTTGGGGTATCCAAGGGGGAAGGTGGGGTAGCGCGTGCTGGCTCTGGAGGCCGGGACGAGTAGCTCGAAGTCGAGAAGCACAGACAAAAACGCGACGCGTCTCTGCGCGTGCGTTCGCGTGCATAGAGACGCGTGGGTGATGGGGCCCCCGATCACCGCGAGGGAGGGTGGTAGCGCCGCGGTACTTGTGGGACTGTTGCTAAAGAGCCGCACCTCCGCCGCCGTACCACTCGCGCCGCTCAGAGTCAAACGGCCCTGCGGTCAATGTCAATCACGGTCCTCTGAGCGGTGCTGCTGGCCAAACGTCTCTTGGAATACCCTGCTTTACGTCCGATCCCTAGCTTGTCCTCTCTTTTACGCCCCCCCACTGTCTCGTGCACGTCCATCATCCACTTCAATGCCCTCTCCAACACACGGTTCCGGTTCGAACAAGCTCCTCAATGCATATGTGCGTGTCCTGAACCTTCGGACGCGATCGGTATGGTTCTTACGGAGGTTCTTGGACAGCAATTGGGAGACTCGTTGGGGAAGGGCGCGTTTGGCCAGGTCTACCGTGCGTGTTCCGCCGCCGTGACCCTCGCGGAGTGTCCGAACATGTCCCCCATGTTTAGGTGCCCTCAATTGGGCCACGGGCGAGACTGTAGCCATCAAGGAGATTCAGCTCAGCAATATACCGAAGAGCGAGATTGGACAGATCATGGTGCGTACGTACCCCCTCGGATGAGTGTCGTGAGACTGACCAGGGATGAGTTCCGCAGTCCGAGATCGATTTGCTGAAGAACCTGAATGTGAGTTTTCCGTTTCTTGTCGTTATTTTGCCCGTGCATACATACCAGCATCCGCCGGCTGGACGTGCCTGCGGTTCAGTATGCCTTCAAAGGTCCGCATACACCTAGGCCCATAACTGTACCCATAGTAACAAGCTGCTTTCGGACTCGCACGCGCTTCGGTGCAAATTCCCCTGCGAATCCGGCAACGGTAGATTCACCGCCTGGCTGGCTATGGCTACGGCCATGGCCATAGCCATAGCCAGCTATGATGGTCACTTGGACCCCGCTTCAAGTCCGCTAAGTCGCCTCTGGAGAGAATTGAGAAAACGGCGAAACGCCTCAGCAGTCCGGGGAACACCGCCACCGAGTGAAGCAGGGAGCGACTCTGCGCTCCCTCCTGCACTAGGTCCCCTAAAAATTCCAGAAAGGTTTCTGGTATTCCCCCTCGTTGACTTATGGGGCTGAATCCCAGAAAGCAAGAGGAACGTGCCGAAAGTAGCTACTAGGCATGGCGGGGAAGAAAATGCGCCGAGCGGGATCAACCCGAAGGCGCCGCACTCGGCTGCCGAAACGGATTCTCGGGAAAACGGCGAGAATCCCTTTTCGCAGCCATGGCCGTAGCCATAGCCGGCCAGGGGGGAATGCGATATTCTGGCGAATATTGGGATTTGTTCTTCCCATAACGCATCACCGTAACGAAGACACACGACCGATTACCTTAGGAACAACCTCCGTTCGATATATGCTAATTACTTGACGTCATATAGCATGCCAATATCGTCAAGTACAAGGGTTTCGAGAAGACCCCCGATTATCTGTACATTATTCTAGAGTATGTCTGCTTCGTTCACCTTCTCTTGTTTCCGGTGTTCATAGGCGTAGGTTTTGCGAGAACGGGTCCCTCCATAATATCTGCAAGAAGTTTGGCAAGTTCCCGGAGACGCTCGTTGGGGTGTATATTGCACAGGTCCTGGAGGGGCTTGTGTACCTCCACGACCAGGGTGTGATACACCGGGATATCAAGGGTGCGAATATTCTGACGAACAAGGACGGGTGTGTGAAGCTAGCCGACTTCGGTGTCGCAAGCAGCACCGCTACAGGCGCGGTGCGCGACGACGCCGTAGTAGGCAGCCCATACTGGAGTGCGTCGCATGCTCCACCCCTTCACGGTGGCGATCGTGTTTAATCTCCGCACAGTGGCACCCGAGGTAATAGAGCAATCTGGCGCGACGACCGCGTCGGACATATGGTCAGTGCAATGTCCATGTCACCCTTCATGGACGCAAGCTAATATCTCTCCGCCGCCTCCTTATATCCTCCAGGAGCGTCGGATGCACGGTCATAGAGCTGCTCGAGGGGAAGCCCCCGTACCACTTCCTCGACCCCATGCCCGCGCTGTTCCGCATCGTCCAGGATGACAGCCCGCCGATACCGGAGGGCGCGTCGCCGATCGTGAAAGATTTCCTCTACCACTGCTTCCAAAAGGACTCCAACCTGCGCATATCGGCAAAGAAGCTACTGAAGCATCCATGGATGGTCGCCGCGCGGAAGCAGATGGCCAACTCGCACGGCGGGGAGAGGTCGTCGGACACGGCGAATTCTAACGGGGCCGGGGCCCCAACGGGCGGCCGTTGAGCAACTACAACTACGACGAGGCGGTGCTGAAGGTGCAGGAATGGAACGAGGCCTTGAAGTGTGAGTAGCGTTCTTGTTTTTGTCTTCCGAAAGTGGCTGACTGGGCCACTCTCTGCAGCACCGTCACGACCGTCCAAGCACCCCGAACGCCGTCGCAAGACGTCCCTTGCAGGACGCTCGGGTTCTCCCTTACCGTCGCCCACGAATATGATCGCCTCGGTACAATTGAACTCGTCCCTCCAAGTACCTCAGCAGTCGATGCTACTTGCACCTCAAGGACGGAAGCCCGGCTCGTTACCAAAGCCGGGTATGCCTGCTCCATTAGGACACATCCGCGAAACACTCCCGATGCCGTTTATCCTCCAGGCACCCGAAGAGCAGACGGATAATTGGGACGACGACTTCGAGGAGGGCATCTCGCTCACCAAGTTGCATGGTGCGCATACCCTTTGTCTCTTGCTACCTTTTTATATGCGCAGTATCGTTGATTCAGCTGTCTTGTTTGTTGAATGTAACTTAGCGCTCGACAAGACTCCAGCTGAGGACGAGAAGCTCGAGGCCGATGACAACGCCCGTACTATCCGTGCTGGGCGTAGTCCGGGTCTTGGGACCGTGCCATTACCTCTTGCGAAGGCGCCCGAGCCTCAGATTGCTCCCATTGCTGAAGACTACTCTGATTTGGTGTTCGAGGAGGATGAAGCGAAGCTGGAGGAGAAGGTTGCAGATTTCAAGGTATGCTCTTCCCGTACGAATGGGAGCAAACATGAGTTCACCGTTGAAAAGTTGAAGAATTCGGTTAGGCGGGGTCTGTTCCACCCCAACGACATCAAGACGCTCGGCCTCCAACCGCCCTCGCCGGGGCCGATGACGGCACCCCTCCCTGGCCTGGCCCACCGTCGGTCGCGCCCGTCACTCAGCGTTATCGCCACAGGGTCCTCCAGCGGCCCCTCGTCCGCCCGCGCCCACTCGCGCTCGTCATCCTTTGTCGGGAACGAGTCATTCGGTCGCGAGCACGCACGGCGACTGCAGAAGGACCTGGACAAGTACGCGGACGACGACGACGACGACTACGAGGACGTGTTCGGGAAGACGAACGGGACGGCGGCGCAGGCGATGCAGACGCTGCAGCTGAACACGCGGCTGTCGAACAAGTCGTGGTTCGGGGACGAGGACGATGAGGAGGACGACCCGTTCGCGGAGATCGACGAGGGATACGCGGAGGAGGACCTCGAGGCGAATTTACAGCGCGACAAGTATGCACGGTTGTCAAACCAGGTCACGCAGCTCATTGACGAGCTCACGCCGAGCGCGCCGGACTTCCAGTTGAGGGACGCGTGCGACCAGCTGGTAAGTGCTTGCGAGCAACGTATTCGGTTTGGAGTGAGGTTTGGGCTGACAGTGGATCGATGTAGCTCAACATTATACATGACACGCCCGAGATGCAATCCCAACTGGTTTCCGCACATGGAATGCTGGCGATTCTGGAGGTGCTGGAGTCGAGGACGGCGCGAGACGTTGCATTGAAATTGTTGCAGATTGTTAACGCGGTGAGCAGCAATGCATTGCTAAATGTGCTGGATCGGAATGACTAACTGGTCTTGCAGCTTGTCACCACGGATATGGGCTTCCTCGAGAGTTTCTGCCTCATTGGGTATGGGTCTGTCTTGTTTAATTCGAGCGTTTACTTACAAATCGCAACAGCGGCATCCCGGTCATCATGGGCTTTACTTCTAAGAAGTATCCTTCAGAATGCCGTCTTGAGGCGTCTCATTTCATTCGTTTGCTCTGCCACTCGTCGGTGCTGACACTCCAGATGTTCATTTCGTGCGTGTCTCATCATTTCGTTGTTCCTGCGTCTGTTAACGTTGCTGTGTTTCAGATGTCGAGGCTTGAAAGTCCTCGTTGATCTGCTGGATGAGGACTTCACTGAGCAGTCGGAGCTCGTCATCCACGCACTCAACGGCATCTGCAGTGTGTTTGAACTCCAGAGTCCGACGACGAAGAATGACTTTTGTCGAATGTTCATTCGGGATGGCCTCCTCGATCCGTTGTCCTCGGCGTTGCTGAACGTCATGGCGAGTCGGGGAGAGATTGCCGACGACATGAACCGCAAGATCCTCCAGATTATCCTCGTATTCTGCCAGGTTTCCCAGTCCGATATTCACGTCCGGAACGCTCTCGGCACGCGAAAGATTGTTCGACGTAAGATTCATTTCTCTCAACTATTGAAGCTAGATAAATGACACTATACCTTTGTAGGACTTCTGCGGGCTTGCGAACTTCTTGAACCTCAGTATCTTGTTCAAATGCTCAAGGCCGTCAAACACCTTTCCATGAATGCCAATATTCTCGAAGTCCTGCAGAATGCGAACGCGATCGAGATCCTAGTGAAGATACTCGACGAGCAGAGTTCGGGTCCGTTTGGCACGGTGGGTGGCATATTCCTCTTGCGATAGCAATGACATGCTGAACCCAGGGTACTACAGGAAATGTCCAACCACATCTTCCAGACTTGCTACAACCTGTGTCGTCTCAACAAATCGAGACAGGAGGAAGCTGCACAAGCGGGTATCCTTCCCAGCCTCAAACGCGTCATTGAGTCCAGCTCGCCTCTCAAGCAGTTTGCGCTTCCCATCCTATGTGACCTTGCCAGTGCAGGGAAGAGCTGCAGAATACTGCTATGGCAGCATGACGGATTGTCACTCTATCTTCGCCTTCTAGAGGATCCTTACTTCCAAGTCAGCGCGCTCGAGTCTATTCTATCCTGGTACGTAAATATCTTTCCTCCCGCTGGTGCTAGAACTTATCTAGTTGTCAGGCTGCAAGATGAGACGGCCAGGATTGAAGACGAACTTATGAAGCCGGAGTCAATAGACGCACTTCTTCGCTGCTTCGTGCAGGCCAAGGCCAACTCGTTCGAGAATCTCCTCGATCCCTTCCTCAAGATGTTCCGTATCTCCACGAATATCGCCATCGGCATCGCCAAGTCGCAATTCTTCAAGCGGCTCATTGACAAGCTTGGTTCGAGCAAGGCGGTCGTGCGACTCAACCTCCTCCGTATCCTGCGGACGGTATGCGATGTGCACCCGAACCGTGTGGTCCTCGTCGAGCGCTACGGCATTTACGACATCGTGGCTAAGCTCAGCAAGGAAGACGTCGCCGTCCTTGTTCGGGAGCTTGCAAGAGAGATCGTTCCCACTCTCGCTCCGGCGCTCAAACCCTCGGCGCGGCTGTCGAAGGGCTTCGACACACCGAAGTCCGCAAAGGCGATCGCGCCGAAGCGGATGCGCCGCCACGCCTCGGAGTCCCTGGCCGGGATGATGCCTGCCAGCGCCGCAATGGGGGCGCACTCGAACGGGAGCAGCCACCTGCGTACTTCGACGCGTGGCAGCGTGGGTCTCAATACCAGATCGTCGCGGCAGCAGCTGCATGACATCCCCTGGCAGGGCCAGGATCGGCGTTAGCGTGCCGCCTCCGTGTAATTGTACTTTGCTTGGGTATGCTTCCATGTCTCGCTCGTACATTCGTTTGCTTTCGCTGTCACAATCATCATGATATCATGCGGTCACTTAGCCTCTCCCTCCCTTCCGCACCCCATCCGTTTCACTAGTACTAGTCCCTTCCCTGGCATTTGGCAGACAACCTCGCACATCGCTCGCTCGCATTGACATCATCCATCACTCGCTGCATCTATCTAACGAACACATACCGTCCTTACACTTACAAGCTATTTAGAGTCAGCTTAATATTGTACTTGTGTCCGCGGACTTGCACATCCAATAGGCAGCTGCTTATGTATGCTGTCATTATTTTGGGGATAGAGCGCAAGCAATGCGGCAATAACCATATGTTTATCCGCGAATAAGAACACGTTTTGAAGAGTAAGGAAATGTAAGGAAGTGTGTTTAGTCATGTGTAGAGCTGTGGGAAAGAGGCTTGTTAATGGGATAGTCCCGGTTAGTGCCAGCCGCCGCCGCCGATGCTTCCTTCCCCGCGACGACGACCAACGCCCGCCTCCCCCTGCTCTGCCCTTCGTTTCCCTCCTTACTTTTCCCTTCTTGAAGGCAGCATTGGCTTTCTCCATTCTGCTTTAATACTGGGCCCATGGCCTTGACTGCGACGGCCCAATCAGCCCTGCCTCGAGAACCAATCTGGGACGAGGTGATTGTTCCTGCTCTCCGCAAACGTAAGTTCCTGTCACCTTTCTGCGCCCGAGCCACCTTCTGTCCTGGTGTTGAACCGCCTTCTTATACCGCATGAAGGTCTAAAAGATGAGAGCACCGTCCTCACCAAGCGCATGTCTGCTGCTTCTGTCACCTCTTCCGAAGACCAGGCAATCAGCCAGTACCATCCGAGACCGGGAACATCCACCTCCTCGCACTCGCATTCAAATAGCAAGCCGAGCGCGATCCCCCGCCCCAGCATCCAGTCCTCAAGAACCACGGAGTCGTCGGCAGGAGTGTATGCAGGTGCCCCTCCACCCAGTTTCCAGCGCGCTCGCGCCCTTTCACAACCATTCCCGTTCGAACCCCCCTTGCATGCAGATCAAGCACCCCCAGTTGCAGAGACGCGCTCCATATCTCCTATCAACGCGCCGAAGGGCACGCGGATACCCGTCTCGAGGACACGAACTGGGAGCACCTCCAGCCAAGCGCAATCAACGTATACCAGCTCGGGCACGACTGGACGCGTGAATGGCTACGCGAGACACAATGGTGAGCGATATGCCGTCACGCCCTGTTGTGCATATGAAAGGGATTGTCGTAAATGTCTTTCTAAACCTATTTCAAACCCTATGCAGGCGACGCATCTGAGTCGCAGTTATACCGAGTCGAGGAGAAGACACATCCTCCGGCCCAGTCACCACCGCAATCTCACACGTCTCGTTCCACGATCCAAGTCCCGCGCCGGAAGGTGTCCGATATCTTCCAAGAACAGGCGCCGTTCCCCAACTCTCTCTCTTCCTCTCACAGCCAGCTCGACTACGCCCCAGAACGAATGTCTTCGGAGTCAGATGAACGCCCTTTCGAACACTGGTACCGTGGAGATGTGGCGCGAAACGGCGGTGTCGGCGAGCTGCGCGTTGCTCGGCGCCAGGAGATGCTCGATATAGCGAACTATGGCCATACGCTACGGAATGCCGCTAGCAAGTCTCAAAGCGGCGCCTCCTCTCGTTCACGTTCAAACTCGCGAGGAAGAGATATGCCCAACGGACGAGCCAAGGGGAGGCCCAGAGCCGACAGTGTAGGAGCGCGGGAGAGCATTTACATTGACGAGGACGCGATGGAGGATGGAGACGCGGTGATGGACGAGAGACCACTTACGGACCTGGACGACGATGACGACGACTATCAAGGGTACGAGGACCAGTTGGATGATTATTACACTCAGACGGTGCAGCCACATACGAACGGCTCAGTATCGTCGCCATCGCTGGAGCGCAGCGACACTCCGACCAGCCGCCTGACGCAGAACACGACGCGGAGTCGAATACCACAGCCGACATCGCGCTCACGGACGACGACACCGACACCGACACTGGGGAAGCCGACCCGCAGTGTATCCGAGAATGCGTTGTCTGGCCCGTCGTCACCGTCTGTTCCTTCGATGCAGCGTTCTGCCACCCAACCGCTCAAGACACAAGGCTCGCCATCGCCTTCTTCTCTACCAGCTAATCCCTCAGCGCCGTCAACGCCCACCGCAAAGAAACGTGCGAAGAGCCCCGCAAGCTCCACACCCTCGACGTCGAAGAAGCAGAAAGCGAAGGCACCCCCATCCTCCATGCAGAAGCGGCCCGGCGCCAAGGATGAGAACCGTCGTTCGGTCGGGCAGTATCCATTGCCCGACGGAGATGAACATGCGATTCCGACATGGACACAGCCCCGACAAGCTAACGGTAATTGGGATGAGGTGAGTTCCCCGTCTTCGTTCCTGAATTCACATGAGTTGACCGTCCGGCAACCAAGGTGGTGCTCCCAGTGGTTGCGAGAAAGAAAGGTCTACAGGACCAGTATGAAACTGCCGACGGCACACCGAAGCCCAGGGAGCCCGAGCCTATGGTCGTCGAGCCGGTGAGTTAAATCCCACATTTGATTGTCCTCCTTCCTCACCCGCTATGCGTGTTCAAGGCACCTGGCACGTTTGGATACGACCCCACCAAGCGTCGCAAGCGTTGGAGTGGGAACCCTGCGCAGATCCTCATGGACGAGTTTGGCCAGCCGAAGGAGTTCGACCCACCAGAACCCCAACCTCTACCAAGACTCGAAGTGCCCGAGCCGTCACCCGACGAACAACGCGGTTCTCCGACAACGCCCATCTCTTCGAGTCCACGCTCATTCGAGCGGCCACGCGTTGTATCTCCACCGCCGTTCTCGCATTATCAGACGGCTCAGCACCTGTCGCCGCAGATGCAAACGATACGTCCAATGCCTCCAGCAAGCAAAGAAGAGCTCATCCAGCCACCGGCGGACGAGGACGGCGGCGCAGGATGCTGCAAGTGCCTCGTTATGTGACGTATCCTGTTCGCCGCGCCTGCGTGCGCCCTCCGCTCGTTTGTGTCCGTGTTCCTCCTCCCTCGCCCGCACTCTCGTCTTCACTCGTCCTGGACGTCCTGGGCCCGTTCACACTTACTCTCACTTATTTCCCTCTCTCTGGGTTTCCGTGGACGTTGTGCCTGTGTCCTTAGCGCATCCATCCGTTTCGTGCTTTGCATTGCACTCTCACCTCACCTCACCCCGCCTCCCTTTCGCCACTATCATTCTCATGTACGTACCATGCTTGTTGCGTTCTCACCCGCATTCTGTGACTACTAGGTACAAGGATTCCCCCATTCTTCTTACGCCCTCACTGTTCATGCCCTCCCTACACCTCCCTTCCCCCACCTCCCCCTCCATGCGGCCACGAGGCCGTCTTTTCCTGTCTCAAGAGCCAACTGTCCCTGCTGCGGCTCCCAACAGATGACACCATCGTCAAGCTAGCGTGGTTACTTCGTTCCCCCCAAGGTTCCAGAACGCTGACCTCCTCAATCAGGCTCATGTCCCTGGTTGCGTTGCTTCCCCCACCCGTCGCACGGTCCCTTGATCTCCTTCCCCCCACACACCCCTTCGCCCCCCTCATCCCCCTGCCTCCTCACACTTCACTTCCTACTTCTCCTACTTGTACGACTGCATTGGCCCGGCCATCATATTCACTTATCGTCCTCATCCTCGCGGGTCCTTTTCCACTTGGGTCCTTTTAAACCGTTGACCGTCGACGTTGGATTGGATTTCCTCCCTCGCCATGGTCTCCACCCCGATCCCCCCCAATCGCTCGTTAATACCCCGGTAGTCTAAGCGTATAACTCTTATTGACCCAATATCATGCTCCGCACAGGCTGCCGCTGCGCCGCGCTCTTACAGAGGCCATCGGGCTCATGCCCCCGCGCGGCGGTCGCCACGAATTCATTGTCAATGTCTGCGTTCAATCCTCCGTGTCGCATCAGAACGCTGCGGCCGCTGTGGCGTGGGTGTGCGGTCCGGGTTTCGACTTCGCTGAAAGAGAGAAGACCGTCCTCGAGAGCTGTGCTCCACTTAATCACCATGCTTCGCTCGGCGAGTGGTTTTGGTTCCCTGGTTCGGGGGATCGTCGCCACGGCAGGCAACCTCCGACGGCTTCGATCGATCGGTCCTGACTGACGGTCAAGCCCTACGTATGTTCAGGCCCGGCGAGCGCACTGGCGGTTTCCATTGCTCCGAACACAACAAGCGAGCAGCGCACAATGGAAGAGAGCATAAGTGAGGTTTAGCTTACAGTTAACATTCGTGCGCATACAGCAGCGCACAAGTCATACAACGGCCCGGTACTTCTTTTTCTACACGGCGTCCCCGTTTTACGCGGTAGTGGGCGCGTCCGCAGCCTTGGGCACGTCACCGGCGGGAGCAGTCGACGAGGGCGCCGCGGCGGGGTGCTGGGACTGGGGCTGGCCTTGCGATGTCTTGTGCGTCTCGTGGATGCGGCGAGCCTCCTCGTGGATGTCGAGCACCTGCTTCGACGTGGTCGTGTAAAACGCCTTCACCTTCTGGCCGAACGGCGACGCCAGAGCCTTCGTGTAGTACTGGAGTGCGCGATCCAAGTCGTCAGTTGAGACGTGCCAGAAGGACGAAGGACACTCACGTCGGTCGCGGTCTTGGAGATGCCGCGCTGCTCGTCGACAGCTCTCGCCTGCTGCTGCGCGCCGCGGAAAGTCTCCTGTGCTTTGCCCGAAATCGTCTGCTCAGGCCCGAGGACCTTCGCCCCTGCACCAATCCTTTCAGCCTCAGAGTCCCGCACGAAGAGGTCCAGCGTGCTCACCGAGTGTAGTGTCAAGGCCTTGGATGTAGGTGAGGAAACGGCCGGAAATGCCGTGCTGCTGGTCGAGCTCGATGGCGCGCTGGAGGATTTGGTCGGAGAGGGTGTAGCCCTTGGCGAGGTACTCGGCGGCGACTTTGCAGAGCGCGCGGTTTAAGTGTCCGCCTCTCGAGTACGGGGGAGTGGGAGAGGAAACGGACTCACTTCCTGCGCGCGGCTTGTCGCTCTGGTCGATGTGCGCACCCGGGTGGTGCTCAGTCTCCTTGGCTTCGGGCCCAGCGTGGGCCTCGGGGAGGTCGGAGACGATGGAGAGGTGCGCGCCGTCGAGGGTACCGCCGTGCAGCATGAGCGCGGTCTTGGCCGCGGAGGGCTTGTCGAAGGTGATCTTGGCGGTGCGCTTCTCCTCGTCGTACCCTATGTCGTTGATCTTGCCACAGAACCTAGAAGAGTTGGGGAATGGAGCATAAGCTTAAGGTTCTTTGCATCTGAGAAAAGAGAGCGGCTGAATGGCATGTAGCTCGGAAGCGACACTTACGTGAAGAAGTCATTCAGATGCGTCGTCGTCGTCGTCGCCGAGATGTCAGAAACCTGTCCGAGCACGTCCAAAAAGCGCGTACAATCAGCATATACGAAGCTTTCGTGCTACGCGGACCGGAGGCGACTATATGCGCGGGATAGTCCGGGGGATAGTAGATGACGTACGTGGATGATGTTGGCAGACATGGTGGTGGTAAGTGTGAAAGGTGCGATGGGGATCGATGAAGACGATGGTCGTAAACTCGACTTGAGACTGCGCTCCTCGACTCCTCCCTCGATGATGTCACTCTGTCCTCACGTTGCGCTCCGGCCCGCCCGGCGCGGGTCTCGATTGCGTGGTGTCGCGTGAGTCTTGCTCGTTCTCAAGCGTTCTCATCGGCAACGACGACGACCACTGCCGCTACAAACGTTCTCTGTCGTGCACATGCAGCGCTAGAAACCCCGCTCTCTAACTGCCACTGCCACTGACAGCATGAACCGCGTCCTGCTTGACATCTGGCTCGTGCTCGCGCTTTGCTTGACATCTGGGCTCGCGGCAGACGTCACTGAACGGCCATATGAACTTGTTGTTCACCGGGAACTGGACACCCTAAAATGCACCTATCTCGCACTTCGTGAGACCCAGCACTTCAGAGGTCTCGCCGACTCAGGGTACTTCAAGAGCAAGCGGTTGGAGTCGGGCGAGGAGAGAATCCAGTTCATCGCTAAGGAGGAGCAGGCGGTATGGGAGCGTGCTGAGGCTCTGTGTGGCGAGAAATATACCTGGGATTTTTACACCCTTATCCACACGGTGCCGCAAGGGTATGAGATGGAGCAGGTTGTCCTGCCCCCTGTCCAAGATTATGTGCCCCAACTCGAGGTCTCCCCACTCATCACGTCCGGGGACTCGAGCAACCGCGTCGATTTGGTATTCTTCGCGGACGGCTGTAAGACTATCTTCTTGGCCTCCATTTTTGAGAGTTTGAACATGCATATACCCCGTAACTAGATACATCGGAAGAGAAGGACAAGTTCCTCGATGATGCTCTCCGCCTTGCTGAGGATATCTCTAGCAACCAAACGTTCTACACTGTGAAGCCTCTCCTCAACTTCTGGGCTGCATTTGCACCCAGCAAAGAGGTATGAAATATATCATTGCCTGGAATTATACACTGAGCGTTTTCTTGGTCACAGAGTGGGGTCGGCGTCGGTGGCAAGCCCAAGGAGCAAGTCCAACGGCACCATCTCTCGAGTTCCAGAACTAACGTCTCTTGAAATGTAACAGCACTGTCTTTGGGCTATATCGCGACGGTACGGAGCTCCGTGGGGTGTACTACAGCAAACCGGAGGTGGCCCGCGAAGCCTGTGACTCCCTGGGCACCCAGTGCGACTATCCGATTCTCATGGGTGCGTCTACTGGACTCCAACTACGGTTGTATCCTCCGAGTGCTGAGTGTGCTTCTACACAGGAAACGATCCTCTCTACGGAGGTAGGTGCTTCTCTAGCGGTCTTCTACAACATTTCCTCATCACATACTATCTCTGCATCTAGGGCTTGGTGGAGAGTTTACGTGAGTGCCCATCTTTTTCCGAGGTGGTTGTCAGACTTCTCATCTAAGTTCATTGCAACCTCAGTGTGATCACCCCATCTCTCGCCAACGGGCCATTGGTTCTCCGGTGAGTGTCAAATTTCAGACTCGCGTCGTGACACGAAAACTAAACGCCCTGCAGACACGAGCTAGGCCACTCCATCATTGACGTTGGTGAGGAGTATGACGGGGGGTTTGCCTACTTCGGCGTGAATGCGGCGCACAACACCACGTCTGCTGGCGTGCCTTGGACGCACTGGCTCTCACCCGTGCCCAACACTGCTACCCACCACCACTCTCACTCTTACGATGATCATGAGCACAACTCGCCTGTGGAAGGTGAAATCCGGGTTGAACGCGCCGTAATGCCCCTGCAAAACTACGCTTGGACGCTCCTCAACACTTCCGCTGCCTGGTCCACGACGTTCAACTCTTCGGGCCAGTATGCCTGGCACCTCATTCGCTTCTCGCTCTCTGGCATCCCCGCTGCGTCCGACCTTGTTGTTTCACTCGACGGGAAGGATTTACACTGGGCGCCGCGCGCGGACATCGGGGTCGACAGGTGGCACTACGACATCAAGCTGAACCACACGCTTCTAGAGGGAGAGCACGAGATTACATTCACGTTAAAGAACACTGAGACGGAGGGCGAGGCGCAGCTGTGCAGTGTTGAGGTACTCGAGTTCGGGGACGAGAACGAGTAAGTACCGGCCTTGATTCCTGCATCTTTCCCTGTGGGCGCCGTTCGGACGCCAATGCCGTATGTTGTGCTGCTTGCTGACATGAGTGTTGCCTATGACAGGTTTGTCACAACCCCTGGACACTACAGCCTATACCCGACGTGCGTCCGATTTCCTCTCTTACTCACCCATGGCGTCTCTCGCAATGTCGGAGATAGCATCCCCCCTCGGAGATCGCGTTTCTGCGTTTCTTACTCGCTCTGCCTGTTTCTGACCGAGCTCCCCTGTTTCAACGAGTTGTTCTGTTCGAATGAACCGTCGCTAACTTTACCCGTCGGCGCACAGGTTCTCCGAGATGAATGAGACGACCTACCGCCCGACGAACGAGGACTGCCTCATGCGCATCGTCACCACGCCCAACTTTTGCAGCGCCTGCGTCGAGGGCCTTTGGTACGCCCTCCTCCGGCGCGTCGCTCTGATCGACGACCTCGCCCGCTCCTGCAGCGAGCCCTCCACCCTCCTCGATGTTGGAGCGCAATCGCAATCGAAGCAGCAGAGGGTGCTGGACCTCGCCCTCGTCCCCCTCGCGCACCTGCGCGACACGCCGGTCGACGTCAAGGAGGGCTACGAGATCACATGGGTCAAGGATGGTGTCGAGGTGCCTGAGTTCGCAAACCGGACGAGGCTGGTCGACGACGGGGACGCTCTGGGGAGCTATGCCGTGAAAGTGAGGTACTGGACGGAGGAGGTGCGGGTCGACCCGGAGGAGCTGCTGGAGAGCTTTGCGGCGCTCACTGTTTTGACGCGGTGCTCGTGAATGGGGGCCTCTACTTAAAGTTACAGTAGACACTGGCAGATGTAGGTTTTTGGCAATGGTGAGTTGTGCTGGTTGGATCCATATATTGTCTATCTCTGGACGCACCTGGTTTTCGTGGTTGTGAGTAAGCGTGGATTCGTCACTGTCGGATAGCCCGGGTCCGCCGCGTGAGAATGTCCGGGTCTACACGCAACTGAGACATCGACTGCACGTCGTCCTTGTCTCCCAAGGTCTCACCCCTGTAAAAGATCTGGAGGTGAGCAATTACCTCGTTAACTGATAAGATATGTTTAACCACTAACACCAGCCACTTTGTGTTTGTGCCGCAGATTGACTCAGAACAGGACTCCTATTACTTATCGGCTTGAAGGCGTATCAAGGTGTCACATATCTTGGATATTTCGGGCATGGATGCGATCAACGTGTTGAACGACGTGCAAAGTGCCTCCACTCGTATCCAGCGTTTCACGAGGCCCGATGCAAAGTAGGAAACGATTGATCGCGTCCATAACCTCACCGTTAACCACCTCCGCAGGACACAAGCAGACTATATCGAAACAGTGAGTTAATGCTTCTATGCTTCTTTCCTTCTACTATTCATAACCGAGGCCTGGCACGTACTTATTCTGTCTCTTTCTACAGTTGCGGCAGCTCTCGACGCTCCTCACCGATTCGTCCTCCCATGTGCGAAGCCTGCTCAATGCCGTAGCCACAATCAACACCCTCCCCCCAGAGCTCCTCGCTCATATATTCACATTCTACGCGACGGAAACTGTACGGATCGCAAGCATCTCTATATTCGAGGCCTACGAACCGTTCAACTACCCTTCACCCCGCGCTGCGCTCCGGCTCACAGAAGTCTGCAAACACTGGCGCGACGTTTCCCTTACCTCCCCCTCGCTCTGGTCCGGGGTCATCTGCGGAGGCAACGACGCAACGCCGACTACGCGCTATCTCTCTCGCTCTAAGAGCCTCCCGCTACACGCGATAATCAAGGGCGACCTTGAGGCTGTCGAGGAGATCCTCGATGCTTACCCTTCGCGCATCCAGCACCTTCTCCTAGTGGATAGCAATTCCTGGACACGCCGCTACGACCCGCGAAGGCTCCTCATCAACGTTGCACCAGACCTGCTTACCTGTACACTCGACCTCCACTCCTGGCCACGCGGACCCAGTCTCCCCGAACTAGGCTACACGCTGTTCTCAGGAGGCGCCTCGCGTCTCCGCACATTGTCCCTGCACAGCGTGAAGCTCATCCCCCTCGACAGCCTGCCAAACCTGCGTTCGCTGGCGCTGTACCACATCCTCGGGATCCCGTCCCTCCCACACATCCTCGCCCTTCTCGGCCGCTGCCCCGCGCTCGAGGACGTCTGCGTCCACTCGAACCGCGAGCCGGCGCGGATCGCGCTCGATGCGCGCTTCGAGCCCGAGGTCGTCGAGCTCCGCCACATTCGGAAGCTCGCGCTCCTCATGCAGAACTCCGTGTGGCTCTTGGCGCACCTTTCGATCCCCGCGTCCGCGCTTGTGCGCGTGGACGACATCACCCTCCTCCAGATGGCGGAATGGCCGAGCCTCCCGCCACCGCCCGAGGGCACCGCGAGCGGGGTCCTTGCTAATCGGACTCGGGGCGGACCCCTCACCCGCATGCGCGTCTCCTCGCCCCAGGGCAGCCCCATCCATACCGGGATTGTCGCGGAGCTCCGCATCGAGCTCGCGGGCAGCGAACGAGGGTCCGGGGTGTGCCTCAATACCGCTGCACCGTCCTCGACGCCGCGCGAGAGGTACGGCGCGGCCGTCCAGACAGTGATCAAGAGGAGCGCCCCGCTCTTCGCGCATGTCACCGTCCTTTGGGCGGTCCGGCAGTCCGCGCTGCTCTGGCCTATCCTATTCGACCTCCATGAGCTGCGCGTCCTTGGCATCGTCCTGGGGGACAGCGACGCGCGGCGGCTTGGCTGGCTCACGAACATGAATATGCGCACGATTGCCTCGTCCGACAAGAAGGTTGTCTGCCCGGCTCTCGAGACGCTCTGCCTGTGCGACTTCCAGGGGCCTGCCAGCGAGCTGCAGCACCTCCACAGGATGGTCGAGGCCCGCGCACAGCTCTCGCGCCCCCTCCGGCGGCTCGCGCTCGAGTGCCAGTGCAAGTGCGGGGAAGGTGACGGCGACGGCGACGGCGCTGCGCACCTTGCGGCGATCCGCGCGCACGTTGGTGAGCTCGTCGTGGTCTCGCGCGGGCCCGCGGGGTCCGCCGCGGCGCTCCCGAGAGAGTGGCGGGAGGAATTGGGGTGGGCGGACAATGCGCGGTGGCCGGACTGGGAGTTCTTCGCGGAGTCGCACGGGGGCTCGCGGGGTGGCTCTGTGGGATTGGGGTAGACCCTGTGCTCCGCACCCGCAGAGCATGATACAGATGCAGATGCATGCGCAGATGTTCAGGGAGGCGTTGAAGCGTGCTGGACGGCCAGGGTCTGAGGACTGGGTCCTGACCGGGATAAGGCGTTGCGGTGGAGTATCATCTTTAGAGGTGGCCTTCCGTGCGACACTCCGTGCATCGTTCGTGTGTCGGGCTTCTTAGGCAATAATAGAGTTCGACGTTTCCATGCTTTCCATTGTGGAGAGTTCTTTAATGTGCTGCGCCGGTGCTCAAGCATACCGTCCATGCAACGTCCACGTACAGGACTGTCGACTCGAACTTCAGGGACCGACGTACCGTATGAGTGGATCCTTCGCAGGATGATGTCCCCTTCTCAGACTCCTTGTTATCTTCGAGGCAAGGGCTAGAGACTTGAGGAATGGAGGGATGAATGGAAAGATAGTAGGCGTGGCCACAATGGGCTCAGTATTGAATAACACTCGGGACTAGCAACCCGAGGCAAATTACAGCGACCGGAAGTACTACGGCTAGCAAAGCGAGCGTGATGGGTGCAATAAACAAGAACTAAGACATACGTATGTAAGTAAAGTGGCAGTGATGTAGTAATACAATCTAATACAATCCATGGTCGGTGACGTATGTATAAGTACGCGAGGGCGATAAGTAAAGACAATATTCAGGCGACATCAGCGTCGAACTAGTACTTGATCGGATGTAGTGTATGATACCGGGGGTGACCCTGCCCGAGACTTCCTGCCCGAGGCTTCGAAGAACGCGCTTGGAGCGCGGGTAGTACAACCCGCGGGGTTTGGTGACGCTTTCAAGTGTCACCGAGAGAATGGCGTGGAGTTGCCGGATGGCTGATGATAGCGACGGCGATGGCGACGCCGGGCGCGGGTGTAAGATAGAGTGGAGATGGAGGAGTTTTGAAGACGTGGCCGCATGCGACACGGCGCCATGGTGGTGGTCTGGATGTCGACCGGTGCGTGCTAGTGTGTTGGGAGGCGGGGGATGGCGCGATGCGAGGAAGGGGTGGGGATGGCCGGAGTGGGCGCGGAACGGAGCGATGCGCTCGACGCTCAGAAGAAGACTGGTCCAACTGAACCCGCGGCGCGGATGATGTTTTGAGAGGTAGGACTCGGCTTCGGCTTCTGCGCGGACTGCGTGCAGGAGACGGGGACAGTGAACGCGGTGGTCGACATGGTGGGCGGAGAAGATGAGGTGGGCTCGAGAAGGGTAGGGCGATGCAGAGTCTAGGTCTCTGGATTAAGGTGGTTGCGAATAAGGATAGAGGAGCAGCGAAGAGCACGAAAGGAGATTAGTCGGCTGAACTGTAGAGCACGACCACCAAGAGACAGTAAGGCTGGAGCTCAGAGGAGCGGAAAGGAAGGCAAATGCTCGCTGCGGGTGACGTTTGTCGAAAGACCCAGTAGCATCTTTATAGCTGTTAGGAGCACCCACAGCGCACATCGCCGTGGCCCGTCAACGCGTCAACAAGCAACCTGCGCGATCAGCCGTCAAGAGAAGCCCCGGTTCAGCCGCCCGACTATGAGCTACGAGAAGCAATGAACGAGCGCGCAGGGTCAAACGCTAACCGTATGAGACATCAATGGAGCCGCACTCGCCTCGAATACCTCCGGGCAGTGCTTTTCCTGTGCAGCTGGCCGCGCAAGGGAGCGCAAGTGCGGAAAGTCGCCTGGCCATAGCGAAAATCATGAGCGGCAATCTCCTTTGGGCGCGCCCAGCCCGCCTTGAAGCTTGAGGCCTCCAAAGGCGGTCGTGGCTAGCGCTGTCAGAGAACCGCGTGAGGTCTGGGAAGAGTGCCAGAGCTACCGGAGGTGTGCCTTCCGATCGGGTTTTGATGGGCCAAAGGGCGCATTGAGCTGTGCAACGCATAATTAAGGTCTGTAGTGCACAAGAGCAGGACAAAGATATGTACTGACTTCCGCATCAAACGGAGCTGGCCGCTGGGAATACGTGGCTGGTATGGCCACAGATTGACGCTACTCTCGGGCTGCCTAGGTATCTTCTCCGCTGGAAATTCGCCTCACCCGCAGGGCAAGTCGTTGCATCTCCAAAGTGGACCCATCGGTGCCACAGCTGGTATAATATCGGTCCAAACGCTCAGTGCGTGGGGCGAGAGGCAACTGCCAAGTGGCACTTGCGAAATTTTAGAGAAGACAAGCTGGGTAACATCTTCTCAAGACTGTCTTACTGCATCACCAGATCGGTCAGTATTGACGCATGGTGACGGGTCTGAACGCAAGAGAACAAGAAACTCACGACATGGAATGAATTGGTGCCGTAGGCCCGGCAGCCTGCCATCTTCGGCACGACGATTGATCACAGGGCCGAAAAGGACGTACGAGAAAGAGCACGGAAGGGAATGTCAAAGCAGGTGTGGCGAATAGGACGGTGGCGGAAAGATGGACGGGGGCCGTTGAGGGCACATCCCGCGTCTTTTGTGGTGATGCGCATTGCTAGAGTGTTTCAATCCTTTTGTTTCATCATGCCCGAGAAGTTGAAGGGAGCTTCGATGGGGAGCATCACCTGGCAGTTCCACATTTAATCTCAGGCTACTAATGCCGGTGGTGATAGCTTGGGGTTCACCCCAGGTTGGTGATTGGCAACAAACGTATCGCATGATATACCAGCTAGCGGGCGAGTAATGCAGCGCTTGCAGCTTCTGTAGCATAGTGTGGGGGTGGTAAAGAAGGCCCTGTAGTCACAGTACATTCAGAAGGCGGCTTGAAGCCGATACCCGCCAAACATGTGGACAATGACACTCACAGATACCGACCGATACCCGTTGTGCGTCACACACTAGACGTTTGCAAAGCCGTGAACGTTTTGAAGAGCTCGTCTACATTGTAGTCCTCAGCGGATAGATACATGTAAGTGGAGTCGAGGTTGGGTTAAAGGAAAGTCGAGGCATAAAAGCGAACTTGACTTGAGTGGAAGAGTTGAACCACGCGGATCAGTTCGGAGACGGTTTAATTTCAGTTGGTTCATTTCCAAACTGAACTTGGCTGAGTAAGACATTGGTCATTCATCGATTCGTCCTCGCTATCGTTGTCCCGCTTCCACGTCCTTTCCCCTATAAATGCACGCATTCACGGCCATGGAAAGGGGCACGCGGTTTCTCGCCCACGTCCACGCACGATTTCTCCTTCAAACGTAGTCTACAATGCGTGCTATCTTGGTGAAAGACGGGAAGGGGCCCATCGAGAACCTCTACATTGGGGAGGCCGAAAAGCCTGTCCCAGGGCCGGGACAGGTTCTCGTGAAGGTTTGGAGTCATTTCTTATGAAGTTACACATTCGCTGACCGTGCTTTTAGGTCAAGTTCTTCGGTTTGAACCGCATGGACCTAAGTCAGCGCGAGGGGCGGTACCCTCCACCTCCCGGAGCATCTACCATCCTTGGCGTCGAGTTCTCAGGGCACGTCGAACAAGTGGGGGAAGGTGTCTCTGAGTGGGTCCCAGGCGATGACGTTTTGGGCCTTGCCGCAGGCGTGAGTACCCGGATACATGATATGTGGTCCGTCGTCAGCGCGATGCTGCCAATCTCTCCCTCAGAGCGGCGCATACAAGGAGTAATTGTATGGCCTGACGATGCTTCCATCCCTCTAGGGCGCATATGCGGAATATATTATTGCGCCGCGCGGCAACCTAGTCAAGAAACCAGCCCGCCTATCGTGGGCTGAAGCCGCCAGCATACCTGAAGTTGTGCTCACAGGTACGTGATTGTTCAGCTCGGGCGTATGGCATGTCCACGATATGATGCTGCCTGTGAGCGTCCCGCTGAGGGAGAAATCATCTTCCTCTGCGGCGGTTTAGCACACAATATATCCCATTCCACAGACCGCAACAGAAATAGACACTGACAATTGTCGCAGCGTTCCAAGCTCTGGTCGTGCTCGCAGAGATCAAGCAAGGAGACAATGTCCTCGTCCACGCCGGCGCGTCCGGGGTGGGCATCGCCGCGATCCAACTGGCTCGGCTCTATGGCGCGTGAGTTTCCACTCACGGATGGACGCACGCGCTTCTGGGTACTGATCTTCGCCGCCCTTTCCCAGCAAAACGGTAACCGCCACGGCATCCACCAAGGACAAGCTCGATATGCTGCTGCAGCTTCCGAACGGAGCGACGCATGTCGTAAATTACAAGGAACAGGATTTTGCCGAGGAAGTGAAGAAGACCACGGGGGGCAAGGGGGTCGATGTGATCATCGACTTTGTCGGACAGTCCCACTGGAACCAGAACATCGACTCGCTTGCTTATGACGGGCGCATGACGATGCTCGCCCTCCTGAGTGGTAAGTTCTCTCAGATAGACTCGACCGCGTGACTGGCGGGGCTGGATTGCTGAGCGGTGCCGCACAGGTGCCGAGGTTCCCAAGTTTAACCTTGCCCCTATCCTGTACAAACGCCTGAGGATTCAGGGATCGACGTTGCGGGCTCGCTCTGAGGAGTATCAGGCAGATCTGGTTGCGAGGTGCGGGAGCTAAGAAATCGTCTGTGTTCGACCCTGTTTTGTGACATGACTATGGTTTCAGGTTTAAACGCGAGGCTTTGGACCACATCACTGGCGCTTCCGGCGACGGCAAAGTGCGAATGTACATCCATGAGGTTTGTCTCTCGATTTTGGAGACACGTTTGGCACAAAGGTATTAACTACACTGTTTCAGATTTATCCTTGGACCAAGATTCAGGAGGCACATCGCGAGATGGAGGCGAACAAGAACAGGTTCGCTATTTCCTTATTGCTGCGAGCAGTGCTAACATCATGAAAGTAGTGGAAAGATCATTGTCGAGATCGTCTGAAACGTGAAGAACGCGCCCTTAATAAACGCTCTGATAGGAAGATGCCTTACCATGCAGACTGTAACATGAAGTATATGTGTATGCCACTGTGGACAACCCAGTATGTTCTGCCAAGCATCCGCCAGTCATTGCGCAGGCCGTCTGCCTCCTGACGTCCGCCGTCCGGATAGAAGCCCCGTAGGTACGTGTCGGAATCGTCTTCTACTGAGTCCGCCTCCCATCGGAGCAGTTCAAGAAACCGGATTGTGTTGCGTGCGCAGAGCTTACTGCCAGGGCAACCGCGGGCCATCCCCGGCAGACGATCGAAAAGCATCCGCATGTCACAGTGACCGGTCATCGTCGGCCTTAGAAGTGGTCGATGTCGACTTCCAGATGTCGCCCAACGTCTGACTGGTGTCTCCGGTGGCATCGCAGCCCCATTCGCCTCGAGGAGGCCCGGATATCCATTCTGGATGTGATTTCGTCTGTTTGCACAGAGCACCCGGCTACTTGTCCAGCTTCCGTTCTTCTGATTTTGACTTCTTTTTCCCAATAGCACCACTTGTGGTCGAAGGGGGCGCGTGCTACCATTCTTCTGTCCGCGGGCATTCGCTGAAACCGAGCTCGCTGACAGATATTAGGGAGGCCAGTTCACGGGAGAAGCACCAGAAGGGGCCCTCGGCTGCTTGAACATGGGTTCTTGCTTTGAGGAGTTAACCTTAGCCATAGTATCCGCCGGTCACGCCGGAGATCAAACCGCAATGCACATCCATACAGCAAGGCGAGTCTGTTCAATATAACCGTTACCTGACTTCTATCCGAGCTCACGTCGCATCTGTTGAAGCTAAGGCTACTAGGATAACTTGTCGCGAGGAGCGCCAGTACGTTCTGTCATTTGACCCGATCGACATCGGGGAAAGTGAAGCTTCGTTCGGGACTGAGCATTATTGTTCTTCTAGGGGGTCGCGAGCTTGTGATTATGCCACCGGCTTACTCCCCGACTATGCGGCGACCATGCAAGAACAGCAACTAGCACGAATGGTAATATCTGAATGGGTGTACTCGCCTGGTAACTGGTCACGTTTGTCATTGCCCCGGCACGAAGTCTTAGCAGTTTCGCCGCCGCCCCATCATGAGGTGCCTCTCGAAGGGAGGAGGTCGACTGATCAGGTATGTCCGGCTTCCAGGCCGCGATACCGCCGGACGACATCGTACGTCTGAATCACCGTGCTATGATCCCCCTTCTGCAGGTTATTGTGGCGGCTCGGATTCCCGATAACGGCCCAGGCCCCCCCAATGGACGGTCGCGTCCAATTGCGCCACGCGCTAGAATGTGCGGCGAGCACGCCCACAGTGACCCCCCATCGCCGCCCTACGTCCTTCTGAGATCCCTCGAAGTGCGACCGAGGCCGAGCCACCGAGTCAAGGTGAGTGCTGCGTGCAATACAAGGAATACGTACACGCTACGCGGAATACAAGGACGCGTACCACACGCTCCGTCCACGCTGCAGCGGCAGAGCTCCCTCTGACTCCTGGAGGAAGTCAGCTGCTGCGGCGTGGATGCTTATCTCCGATTCGCTAGCACCCGGCCCAGGAGGGCTCTTCCGTCTGCAGGAATCGCGCATGCGTGCAGGAACACCGGGAGCGCTCTCGAAGCTCGCGAAGGCGTTCGCAGGCGCCGGGCGCAAATAGCTTCTCTGAATTCGGCGCAGTGCGAGCCCCCCCTTGGTACTTCTGTCCTGGGACGCATCAGCAGATCAGGGATGAGGTGGGCGAGAACGTCCGGCGCGCGGGAGGCTTACCAGGAGCTCCACTATCGACGCGGGAGTGTGGTTGGATACGCAGCAGGGGCCACCCCGCTGGCAGTATCTGGGCCTAAACACCGTTGTCTGTGTATCGAGTGTGGCCTCTTCGACCACCTCGAGGCTCCACATGCAGTTAGATGGATGTGTGTGTCCTATCGACATGCTCAGTGGCCAGTCCTGGTTCAATGGCTGCGGGGCTCGTTGCGGCGACTTGGCAGGAGTGGTATTGGCCGGTGATGCCGCTATCCTTCAAGGTTATCTTTCTTGTCCTCCTCGGTGCGTCAATTGGTAGGACGCTGTCCTATTTGACAGCCTTCGGTCGCAAGGTGTCCGCATGAGGGCGTCCTCTCCGGCATTTCCACCGGGGCGCCTTTGAGGGGGCAGCACTGGCATGATCCTCCACCCCGGTTGAGGACCCGAGCTTGGAGTTCCTTTGAGCCTCTCCGCTCCTGATGGCGTTGCAAGGAGGAGCCGAGCTGAGTGCATTCCTTGGACCTATGCGAATTTGACTGTCGTATTCCCAAGTCTAGCATTTGATTACGCTCGCCAACCCGTGCACCGGCGGACATGAATATCGCTAATGTCATCATCACCGCGCTCTTCAGATGCTATCAGTTTCTGCTCCCGAATAGTCGCTACGACTGCGTCATGCGCTTGTCATGCGCAGCGAAGGACCCCGACGCGATTCCGAGCGTCCAGCTGTGAAGGAGTCGGAGCAAGGTTGCGGCTGGCGAGTGTCGTATGTGGCCGAGTGTGGATGCCATATCTGGGTACGTAGATCACTTGGTGAAGCGACGCGGTCCTTGGCGCCGTGTAGGCTTGGCTTGCTGAACTCTCACCACAGATGGTCGGCGTTCTGCCTTTCGTCCGCCATGCTGCTCCTCACAGAGCTGGTAACGATCATCCACGGCACACGCCGCTTTGCGTGGACATGTACAACCCATTCAATCCCCGGTAGACGTCACCGCGCTTACCATGCCGCGACGCGCGCGCCATATCGATGTTCTGTGCGTCAAGCACGGGCGGAGAACGATGTCTTCGCAGACGGTTCGCAACAATAAGTCGCATTTGGAAGTCCAGGTGAAGGTGTAAGGACCGCACCCACATACGGCTTACGGCATGATCGTGCCTCGAAGGCACTGCTCGCTTATGCGTCTGGCACGGCTTCCTTTCATGTAGCTGGGGCTGTCCCGTAGACTATCATTGGTCTCTCTTCCTCCGGGGGGCTCGCATTCGGGTTTGGGAACCCCGGACTGCGTCCGCGCCTACGATCCAGCACATACTGACCGGAAACAAACACCAATGATTGCTTCTTTGAGCTAAAGTTTATTCCAACGCGCCTCCGGTCTTGACAGGTCCTGTCCATCCACCCTGGCATATATAAACACTTCCGAGTTCTCAACATCCAACACCGACCATCCCTCAGCGGAGCTATTTCAACCAATCGCCGTAGCACCACCAGACGTCACCGTCTCAGCTTTCAAGCTGTCTTCCAACATCTGCGACTCGAACAACGTTCCTATCCTCGCGAACATCATGCAGTTCCTGTTCGACCTCTTCACCTCCGGTTCCTCCACGCCCGCGACCCAACTGGCCCACGGCCGACCCACTTCGGAGACCGCGAAGCCCCCTCCGTCGCGCCCCAGCTCGCAGACGAACATCCGCACGATCGCAGCGACGAACGCACCAGTGTTTTTCTGAACGTCCAGCGACGTGCTTCACGAACGCCACAACCGCGACCGAGGCGCGTGAACCCCGCGAACGTCAACGTGACACAACCCCTGCACCATTCCCCATTCCATACCACATACCGCTCCACAATCGATACCCCCCGCATCGACGGCATCCCCGGACATTCCGTCTGACGCACGACGCCATACCCCATACTACTATTACGACAGCGCCCCGCCACACACCCCGCGCGTAGCCGTATCCCAGAGTTCTATAGAGACGGAGTATCCGTACGGCACGCAACAGTGCACATGTGGCACCCCCGCGCGCATCAGCCTGAGCCTCCTCCCCTCACGTCGGTGGCTTACAAATTCGCCGGGGCCCCGCGCAGGGGATCCGATCGGACGCGAGCAGCCGGGCTGCCGTTGTGCTCTGTTCGGTGTTCGATGTTCGCAGGACGGGTTCCACGGGCGCCAGCGCCGGGGCTAGGGCTAGGGAAGCCCCGCCGAGGCGCCAGGGCAGGGAGCTTCGCCAGACGGGGTCGGAGGAAGAGGAGAAGCTAGAAGGCGAGATCAGGCGATGCGTGATTGGGGCCCTTGGAGAAGGCGACGAGGAGGATGGGCGATTGGGGAGGGGAGGGCGTGGAGATGGACTTCATGCTTCGCGCGCACGCACTATTCTCGGACCTTGGATTCGGATTCGGATTCGGGCTCGGACTCGGGCTCGGCCAAGTTGTGGTTGTGTTTCCCAAGCGACGCCCTCGGGCTGGAGGTGTTGCTCGTCGGTGCTGGATGCGACGACCTATAGTAACAGCTGCCTTAGTCGCGGGGTGGGAAGAGCTGTAATACGAAGAATTAAGAACCTTGATACTGGTACTCAATGCATTGCTGGTGATCCGCCGAGTTAGGGCCTGCGAACGCGAAGACTGATATGCTCCTGTACCTGCATCCGTTCTAATCAACCTTCGGACCGTCTGGAATGCCTCTATCCATCGTGACTGAACCTTGTTGTATATGGTACGATAGTACCGGCTGACTGAGGCCTCGCGGGATGTCGACATCTTGGGATTCCCGGTACTGCAACTGAGAGGAGGCCAGC
The DNA here is from genome assembly GCA_002760635.1 of Ganoderma sinense ZZ0214-1. Taxonomy (NCBI): domain Eukaryota; kingdom Fungi; phylum Basidiomycota; class Agaricomycetes; order Polyporales; family Polyporaceae; genus Ganoderma; species Ganoderma sinense. The sequence goes on from AYKW01000004.1 coordinate 1,350,520, forward strand.
GAGTAGTGATTCTATGGACACCGGAGACACAGACACCCGTTCGCCCATTAGCAATCGCTCGAACACGCACATGCACACGAAGTGATAAACCACTCGCAGCACGTCGACGTCGTCCTCCGCGACCTCCACTCAGTGCAATAAATTCTCCGGATAAAGCCTAAGCCACCGTCCATGCAACTGGGCGCGGCACGCAGGCCACAATTCATACGGTGCCACTCGAGTTCCGGCATCTAGGCTGTGGGCTGCAGTGGGCGGACCCGTCGAGTGTAAGCCGCGGAATGGAATTGGGCGGAATTGTGGGTGCACACCCCGGCGCGGCACAGCACGAAGGACACAGAGATGGGTCCGGTTACGTTGTCGGGCGTCGGACGGAATGGACCTCGGATGGGATGCCATCGGTCGCGGTCGAGACGGAGGTCTGGTCCACGGTAGGGGTGCGTTCTTGACGTCCCTGCGAATCATCCCGGCAACAGGGGGGATTGTGGGCGGGTGGAGCAGGAAGGGGTGGATGGGCGAAGGCTTCTCGTGATAAACTTCAGTCTTTCGGGATGGATGAAGAGGCCATGAATCCAGATCATCAAATTCAGGGCCAATCCGGCGGCGCGGGGGTGGGTGGGCTTGAGGGAAGCGTGCGGGAAGGGAGAAGTGGGAAGTGGACATCGTCAGCGGACTGACGATGGGACGATGCCGGACGATGCGCCGGAGGAGCTTGGCGTCAGCGCGCGAGAGTGTGTGGACGCAGGAATGCAGATAGATCTAGCGCAGGTCGTTCTGTGGGGAAGCCTGGGGACGAGAGCTACACCAGTAGACTCTTCGCAGGTTCCCGGGCGCGGGCAAAGTTTCGTCCGATTAGCCGGCGGGACGCGGATGCGCGGACGTCAATTTGTGCACAGTTGAGCGTGAAGGCTGCTCGGCGGGTAATAAGATATCAGGATTGGATGGGGACGTTGAAGATCTCCGCGAAAGTAATGCAATCTGGTCGAACGCTGTGCAGAGGTCATTTGGCATGACGAAGGCCATAGTCCTCGATAGACATGATCGATGAGCGTCAGCACTATTTTGGGGCAGTTCAGAACAGAGAGTTTGCGCCTTACTTTGAGAAAAAGGTCCCGATGTCTGCGCCCATAGCCCAACTGGGCAGACGATGTCTCTGGAGTGACCTAGAAGCGGCTGGGTCAATCGCCATCTACCAGGATGGATGACGGAGTCAGCCGCCGTGGTAGAGAGTGTTTGAGAGACTGGTACCGCATCAACGCCGTCACGGGGAGAATGAATGGTGAGTGCTCGAGGTACAGATCCAAAGAGGCCGTACTACGCCCGCTTCCTACGTCGGCAAGACATCAGAACGGTGATGTACAATACGACTTGGCATCTCTTGTGAACACCTACTATATTATCAGGTTTTCTTGCGCATGCATAAAGCATGAAATCCATTTGAAGATGATTACAACCTGCAATCTATTGAGGACGGAAGGGGTGTTTCAGCCTTGGTAAACTGCGGCCACCGCGTCATTGATGATATATGTCAGGTGGGACCCTTCTGTGGGAGAGAGTTGTAGGTGCCCGCTCCATGACCGCCGTTATTTGTGTAAGAGTGGAAGATGTGTTGTAATGCCCACGAGGGAAAGAGACGGGATGGTACGGTGAGATGCGGTCGTTGGTTGGATCCGAGTTGATCTCTCCGCAAGGCGAGAAGTCCTCAAACGAACCGATCAGTTCGGGTCTAAGCGCCGTCATCTGAGCTGAACCGATCTCATCTGGTCCGACTTTTGTACAATGGCAGCCTGCAGTGTGCAGAGCTCCTACAGAGCTCCCGAGTCCCGTTCTTCCTCGTCGTCCTGGCCAAGCACCAACATATATCCGACCTGGGCGGTGCAACGGAGTCAACCACATCCTACCACTCCATTTGAACCCCCGATTTTCGAGCGATGCGAAGGACGCCGCGAGGCTCGCTGGAACACCGCCTCTTCGTCCAACGATTTCACCGCCCGTGCCTCGAGGACCGACATCTGAAGAATTCAGGTCAGCGTCCTGCGAGGCGTTGAGATGGTGGCTCGAGTCATTGGAATCTTCCATGAATACGGCCCTCGAGTGTCCCGGGCCCTGCCAGTGACTCGTCACTGTGGGCGTACGCGGGAACTCCCTTCTATGACTATCAGGTCCATCGTCCAGTGCTGTGCGTTGTATGTCCCTCTCGCAGTTTCAATTTTACTTCCGAAACTATTCCCCCTTCAACATTCGCGGCGTTGTCCGTATGTCAGCCAAACTCGGTCGTTCTCCTTCGTGCCTCAGGTTATGAAACTCCGGATCCGTTGCTGGGTGCTGCGGCCAGGCTGTGACCAGCTGCATTGAGCTTAAGGAGGATCATCAAGGATTATTGTTGATGAGCTCAGGTGTGTGAACGGCCTTTCTTGTCCCATATTGGCCACTTACGTAGATTCTTCCCGGCACTCTGGTGTCGCAGGCGTTCCGCGTCCATCGCTCATCGCATTCCGACAAGATGTCAGACTAACGCCCGGTCTGTCGCCTTGTAGAGAAGTCCCTTCTTGCCGGATTTCTTTGCGAGTACCTGTCTGCAGACAGTGGCAAGCATAGCTTAGCCGAGTCACACCACGTCATCCTAATTGCCGGGACCCTTGTGGCGCAGCGTGTCGTTGTGTCCGATGCAGCTTCCGCTCGGGATGTATAAAAGGTATGTCTCGTTCGCCATATGTCCTCAGTACTCCTCCGCCTCGCTCAGCTTGCAGCACTTCCACCGCAGTCACATACGACTCCATACAACTTGACAAGCCTCCTTTTCCGTAAGGAACATCCGAATACCCCACTCGCCACAATGTTCGCCTCCACCACCTCGCCTGTCTCCTTCTCGCAGTCTGCGAACTCCACTTCAAAGCCTTCCGGCTCCTCCGCTTCCCAAACATCCATCCGAACTGCTGCTGCAACCCACGGGCCCGTTTTCTTCTAAGCGACGACTGTCCATTTCCCCACTCTATTCCACACCGACAGCGTTTGTTGTCTCTACGCCAACTCGCAACCGCCCATCATCATGCGTTCGGGTTAACTTAACCCCTCCCTTTCGATATTCAAGGATCCCCGAGTCGCTCCCGCCGCTTTCCAGGGCGCCTCCACGCGGCCCCGTCTCACCATAGTCTCACCATATGCTTTTCTTGGTCGGCCTACAGTCCCAATACCCTCTTCTCCCAACTCATGCTCACTGGCCGCCCATGCCCTATGTTTATCATTTCCCGCCCGCCCGCAACGATCACAAGCGCCCCGCACGTCGCACATCGCACACCCACCCGGCCCTAGATCTTCATGCCCATGTCCCGCATCTCGCTCTGCATCCCCGCACCCACACCCGCGTCCGACCCTTGGTCATCTCCCGGTCGTGCACCGCCAGGGTTGGTTGCGGTCGGTCCGAGACGCTAGAACGTAGAAGCGCGGCCGCTGCCTACACAACCGAGCCTTCTAATCTGTATCACGCTCATAATCTCCGTTGCGTGCGCCGTCCCTGGCGGGGGCTGTGCCCGCTAGTGCAGGACGAATACGGCTTCTCGCCTATCCGCCACCATGGGCAAGCATATACCGCTCCGATTCACCTCCCGCCACTCTTCCCCAGGCGTCACGCGCGGGAGTGTGGCCAATGGAGTCCGGCGCAGCAGTGGTTGCGTCGCTCGCGTATCTGCGGAGGCCAAACTCAACTTACTACGTATTCGGAGCCTTTTGAACCTCCATGGACCCTGGTGACGTCGACTCCGCCCGCCCGCGCGTACGCGTCTTCTCCGTGCGCTTGAAGTTGCCAGTGCGGCGGCGCTCGAGCGTTGGGCTGGGCCGCGGCCACGGGTTGCGACCGACTGCGAGAGAGGAGGCTTTCGGGTTGCACCTAGGCTGGAATCAGAGATGGCAGAAGGCGTGCGCAGCCGTGACTGTGCGCTGTGGGCCAGCTCTTCTAGCTGCTCCTGAGCTGCTCGTCTGCTATTACTGCATCATAGAATTCGAAGCGGGAGGGCGGCTGCGGTCTCGTCGCCGCTATCAGCGGGTTCGCGTTTTTGTTTTTGCACACGGTCACTTACGTAGACGTTGTGGGTTTTTGGTTTCACGGGCGGAGCTCGGTCCGCTATTGTACATTACTACATTCGTATTCGCGTCGCGTTTCGGGACCTGTAGCAGTAGATTTTATGTTGTATTCTTCGCACGCGCTTTCGTACCTGCCATTGCATCATATCAGTCTTTAATTCGCCCTCCCTTCTTGCTGAGCATTCACGTGTGTTCGCGCCGTTCGCACTACAATAATAATATGCAAATCTCATTTCTGCTGACCCGGTCTGTCCCGCGGACCTTTAACGTGATTGTGTCCGGCCATACTTGTAACGTAATAATGTCTTCCTATGTTACCGACGCCGGTACGAAGCCCAATCCCGGCTTTTGCAGCATAGTCACGATGAGTCTAGGTGCATCACTGACCCAATGTGTGCGAAGGGGGAACATACGTGGTGTTCCACAGGTTGCTCTGCTTTAGCAGCATCTTGGAAGAGTTTGGTGCGGTCCAATCATCGCCCAATTGGCAAGGTTGACTCTGTCTCCCTCCTTTGACCCCCTTACATGCAGACTCGCCGGTGGAACTCCCAGACAGTAATTGCTTGGTGCGTATACAGCGGGGTATACATTTCGGCGATACGGTCTTCAAATAGGACGAATATTATTAACCCTCACCTCCCCCTAGCTAGATCCACGCAATGCATGTGATCGACGGCAACAAAACCCTGGACCTGACGTCCACCTAGGAAACATCGAATTCGTGCCCTCCGTCCCCCTCCACCAGAATTTGCAGCTTCCCCTCCAAGCGTGAGCCGGACAGCATGGGAGGTGGCCCTCATCACTACAAGCGGGCGACGTTCCTCAGCTTCCATCCGGGCCGACCTCTCACACCGACCGCAATGTGACTGTATGCGACCGGCCGCCAGCTCCTGGACGTGGAAGAGAGTGAATGGAAGCTTACCACCTAGCCCCGTACGTTCTGCCTGGCAGCTTTGGATCCCAATTTGGGTCAGAATATGTGTAGTATAGGCCCGCAGACGACCTCGAAGCGGTGTCGTATACGCCCCTCGCTCTGGACTGCCGTGGGGCGAGTAAGTTGAGGAGGCGGCGGGGAGCAAACCGCCGTTATTTGCATTCGTCCCCTCCGATAGGGAGTTTGTGTTGTGCGGTGGCGAAAGAGGCATTTTGGCGAACTATGTCAACGGGGCTCTCTACGGGAGGCGGTATGGCGGAACTGCCGAACTTCGTGTACGCGAGGGTCGGAGCTTGAGAAGATAGTAAGCAGCGTGAAAATGTATTTATGGAGCGTACGCCGTAGGTTGTCAGGGTGACTACTACTTCACTGACCATGTATGCATAGCGTCCCTGGATCGAGACTGGGCTCTGGAGGCAAACGAGCCTGCCTGACCACGAGAAGATGAGGCCAGAAGAGGGTGTTTCATCTGGCTAATTTTTCTGTAAGAACATCGCGGTGTAGCAGCCCGCCGGCTGACGAAGCAGAACGACTGGAATCTAAAAAGACAACCGACCGCGCGGGTCGCCGTCCAGTTTACAAGCTGCCGTTCAGCGGCGAGCAAAGAGTACCTCGATACCGTCGTCCACCGACAAGTATAGCATTGAACGGTCGTTGAGCGACGCGGAAGAGGTGCCGAATAGACCATTTGGGGATGAAGCGACACGGCTAGGATCAACCTGCTTTGCCGAGGCGGAGAGGCGCGCTACTCAACGCTGGTGACGTCACGCGCCTACCTCTGGAACAGCACAAACGTAAGATGTGTCCATGGCTACTACACTCACCTTATTCCTTTCAAGAACGGCAGGGGGAAGGACACATCCATGACAAGTGAGGTGGGATGCAGGGAGCGGTGTAGGATACGATGTAGTCTAAGCACGGTATTAACGACAATAGTGTCAGGCAAATACTTTTGGGGTCTAATGTGAAGTAGAGGGCGCTGGCTTCCGTGGTTTGCTCTTTTGCTCAGCCGGTGGAGGCGCAGCTTCCGAACGTTCTGAGGGCGCGGCGGCCGGTGAGTTGGCGGGCTCGACAGCGTCGGGGACACGGGGAGACGCAGAGTCCAGGGCGAGCCCTTCTTCCTCCTCGTCATCGTCGTTCATGATGTCTTCCATCCAGAGACAGCCCCATTGAGCATAAAGTTCCTGCAGGACAAAGGGGGATACGCACCGTCTCCGTAGACATCAGGGTGCTCCCGGAAGCACTCCTGCATGGCCTTGAACTTCTCTACGCAGTCGATGCCCTTCGGGTCCGCCTCGGAGAAGACGAAACACGAAAACGCCTCGCGGAACTGCAGGCCGCATGGGCCGTGCGCCATCCCGCCCAGACACGGGCAGTCCCAGTTGATCTCGCCCGTCTCAGGGTTGAATGCACCTCCCTGAGCAGAACCCTCGCCCTCTCCTTCGGCGCCTTCAGCTGGCTGATCACCCTTGGCTTCTCCTTCTGGTTGCGCGTCGCTGGGGGGACGCGAAGCGGGTGGTATTGATGGCTCGTCTTTGGGCGGCGAGGGAGGTTCGTCAGGGACGAATTCAGGGGAGGGGGTGGGCTCTGGTGTCGAAGGAGCCTTGGGAGCTATGTAGCATACCAAATAAGTCCTAGCGACGGAGACAAACTAGCAGGAGCACGTACGCGACCTGGAAGAGTCCAACGCTATCCTCTGCCCGTACCAAGAGTTCCAGACGAGATACGAGGTTGCCACGGCAGAGACCCCGAGCACAGCGCGGAGACGAGCGTTGGAGCGTGCCGACGACGCGGGACGCGACAGCGTGTGCAGAGATCTTGAGGAAGCGCGGGCAAGTGTCCGGAACATTTTGGCAAGGGCAGAGGTGCGCGAGAGGAGGACGTGAATGAGGGACAGGATGAGGTGGACGCGGTCGGACTGAGACGTTCAGTCAGCACACCGAAACGCGCTCAGTTGTTCTTGCCGCGCTGACGCAGAGCCAATCCCCGCTCGGCCGATTACAAAGCTGAAGGCGTGGGAACCCGACGCTGGCTCAAAATGGTAACTCGGCGGGCCACCTCTCGTTCAGAGTGCTTTGCAAGTTCAAGGTAGGCTTCGTAAAGGTGCACTGGCGAAGTTATCGATATCGAAACTTGCAATTACCAACAGAGGAGATGGTATGTAGACTACTATGACAGTAGGGCCTGACCGGATTCATGTACTGCAAGGTTTCGCATTCAACCCAAAGACATCTCGAATTTGAACTAGTCGGGGAGCTAGAACTTGTTTTCCGGCTTGCCCAACATAAGCTCGACATTCGAGCTATCCCCGAACATGAGCGTTTTTTGGACGCCACAACCCGCGACGCCACCAAATCGTGTTCGCGCCACCAGTATCGGCACCGATGTCTCCTCGGCCCAACCCAATCCCCGCATTCACGTTCACTTCCATTCCTGCAGGCCTCTACGTCTCTGCCCATGCACGCCGTTCAGAACCATCTCAGCGACGCCGCACCTCCCGCAGATCGTCCTTCCGAGATATCTCTCTATGGCTTGCTCCTAGTGCCTCAGATCCACGCCGCCCCGGCAACACCTACGGTGTGCGTACCCGCGACGAAAGCGAGATATCACCCGCACGATGCACACGCACATATCGCCCAAGATCTACCATGTCTAGATAGACATTCATTTGTGGGGTCCGATCGGACGAGAGCTACCGGGCTAAGTGCCGCTGCTCTCGGTTTTCTGAACACCCCCGACAGCGCCACGAAGCCTCTCCATGGCGTCAAGGTGTTGAGTACCTACCACCGGGATTCTCCAGACGGGACCGGAGGAATCGCAGAAGATGGAACGCGGGATGATGTATGATGCATGATGGCGTACATGTAAGGAGGTGATTGAGGGGCGCGAACGGGCATTCCGGGTCTGGGGAGGGCAGGGGGACGACCTCGAGGTACGCTTCCTGTCTGTCATGCTCCATGATTCATGCGTACGATCTTCTCCTGGTTGGACGTCGGGCTCGACGGGCTTACGCTCTGAAAGCGTCATCATAAGATCAGATGTGTGGCTGGCCGGCCATAGATGCGATAACCTACGGTAGTAGATCCCTCACTTGCGGAGTAGGAAGAATTGTAACCTACTACGCCTCTCCGTTGCCCTCGCTTGATCCGCGAAATATCACAGAGCTTGCGAAGCTGATACGTCCGTATCCTGTAACTGTCCCAATCAGCCTCGCGGGTGCCTAGAATGCTTTATCCATCGCTCTTGGTGACTGAAGCTTGCTGCCAATGGTACGATGCCGACTGGCCCTGGCTAAGTCGCGGGAAGACGACATCTCGGGATCGTCGGGCCAGGCAACTGTGAGGAACCCTGTGTCGGTGAGCACCGGTAAGCCGCGGGAGTGCAGAGGCAACAAACGGCCACATCTATCATCTCGCTCAGCGATCACGCCAACGCAAATTCCAAGACCAGACCAGATAACCAACAGATAACGGACAACCTGTACTGTGTTGTGTATACATCGTCGGTTGCGGGCCCGACTCAACGCGAATCCGAGCCACGGTGCGGGTCGCCGATGATCGACGCACGCGTGTCTCGGCTGGCGACGGAATACATTCCCATTTTGCGGGCCGTGCGATCTATAGACGGCCGTAACGTAAGGGCCGCGATCGAGCTGGGCAGAATTGTGGACACATACAATGTATACATACTTACCACGGCGCAGCACAGCACGCTGAACGTGACGCCCACGACCGAGATAGGGCCAAGCGACGCCGTCGGGGGTAGGACGGGATGAGCGTCGGGTGACGATGGTCGAGACGTGGCCTGGCCCGCATTTAGTGCAGGCGTTCCTGCGAAGTATCAGTATCTAACCAACACAGGCGACTGCGTTGTACCGCGGGCGGATAGGATGGGCGGGTGGCTTCTGGTGATTGGCTCCCAGCGTTCTAGGCGAAGAGTCCTTGAGGATAGATATTCAAATTCAGGGTCTGTTCCCCCGAGGCGGGGGTGGGGAAAGGGCCCAGGGAGCGCAAAGACGCGGTACGCACCGCCAGCAGACGGACAAGAGGCGGGTCTTGCTCATAGCGTTCAACGTCTCGCGGGTAGGGCGTGGGTGGAGACGCATGTATGTGGACACTGCAGATCAAGCGCGACTCGTTCTGAAAGGAAAGAGAGATAATTAATTAACGCTGCGCCGAGGTCCCTGTACTGTACCATTTCGACCTAATATTCACTGGGTATGACCTGTGACCTCGAAATTTTGAATATTCACCCTTTTGAGAGCCCTTGTGACCGCGGGACAAGTCCTGATATTCTCTTCATGGGGGGTACCCACCCCGCCAAAATCGTGTTAGCGCCCGTGTAGCGCCCGTGACATTCCTCCCTACAAACCTTCAGAAAGCCTTGTGATGCGTGACAGTTTTGGGATTATTCAGATTCAAAGTGTCCTGTGACGCGTGACAAAAATATAGGGTCGAAATGGTACAGTATCCCATGCCCGCGCGGGGAGAATATTGGTCCGCCCATCCGGTGGGGCGCGGATGCCAACGCGCTGAGTTGCAGCGCGAGGCGGAGGCTGCGCGGCGGGTGATGGGTATCGGGATTGGATGGAGATATTCAAAAATCTCCGCGACTTCATTCCGATCTGTGCGAAAGCAATTCGGCTGCAATTTGGCCAAGATGGGCCATGAATGTGCGCGAGCCTGACACACGAGCGGTAAGATTGTTGTGGAGCAGCTACTAGTAGTGATATTTTGAGCTCACCTTAAGGAAGGGAATGTTCCGAAATCGCGACGAAGAGGCATCTCGAGTGACCTGGACGGGGCCCATGTTCACCGCGATCAGCCAAGATGACTAGTGTACTCCACTAGCGTGTAGGTGTTGGGTTCTTTGCCACCACCTCGCACAGGACGAGCATGTTGGTGGATGACGGGGTGGTCTATGTCGGCCTGATACGACCGTAACATGTCAGAGCGGAGATTCGCAAGGCAACTTGGCATTAGTTGTACATACCTACGGTTAGGACGCAGTCCGTATGAGGCCCGTTTGCACCCTGTTTAAGGATGCAAGGAGCCTTCCAGCCATAGGCTGCGACGACCGCATCAATGATAAATGTCAGGAGGGCAGTCATATGAAGAGTTCAGTGGGAAAAGGTGGGAAGCAAAGGCTAAAATTAAGTTTGAGGATTGTTGGCTCCAAGACGGCCATGTTTTGCGACACGGTGTGTTGGAATGCCAACGAGGAAAAGAGACGGGATAAAGGGCGTAGTCAGATGGCCAGTGTGGTTCGTTGATAAGTTGGAAAGCTCAGGGCAGGCAAGTGATCCACACCCATGAAACGAACCGATCAGTCCGGTCCCGTAAATTGGGCGCCAACGGTGAGTTGAGCCGATCGCAGAGCGCTGTACTTACCTGTTCGCTGTCCTTGCCACTTGCCTCGTTGCTTGCCTCAACTCTCTTCAATATTCTTGCCTCCTCTGCTTTTTCGCGACGTCCTGACCATCTGTGAAGATCGATGAGCCGCAGGCTGTACGTATGGTGTGCTCAACATCATTTAACCCGGAATTATCGAGCGATGTGAAGCGCAAGACGCCATTTTTTATTCAACACTGCCCCGTCAGGCTCATCCAACACAAGTACTCACCGCTCTCGCCGCAAGGCCTCAAGGAGCGATGTCGAATGCAGGAACCATGCTAAGTAGCGTCTACCTGACGCGTTGAGACATCGGCTCGAGTCACAGGAATCTTCCATGATTGCGGCCCCTTGGATCCGTCTCCGCCTCTCCAGATCTGACTAGATCTGACTCGTCGGTGCGCGCGGGCAGGGGTACCACACTCTCAGGCCCGCCAACCAATGCTGTGCCTCGTATGTCACCTTCATGTTTCCGCTTTTGTTTCTGCACTGGACACTCACGGCGTTTCCCATATGTCAGCAATACCCGCCGCCGGCACTCCTCCCTGCATCGGTTCACACCATGCAGGGAGTTATGTAAATGCTTGATAAAACTCTTGTCGCCAGGTGCTGCGGCTATGCTATTCCGAGCTCCCAGGCGGGCTGCAGCGAGCTTAATGAGGACCATCAAGCCTTGGGCTGAGCGAAGCTGAGTGAGCTCACGAGGTGTGTGAAACCCGTTTTCTTGGCCCATGCCAGTCTCTTACGTGGATGGTTCCCACTCTGGCGTCGCAGGCGTGCGGCGTCCATCGCACACCGCATTGTGGCAAGATGACAATGAGACGCCCACGCTGTTGCCTTGTAGACGAGTCATTTCAGCTCGGATAGCCTCGGATTTTCAGGTACCTTTCGGTTGGCAGAGGCGAATATAGCCGAGTCGCTCCACGTCATCGTAATTGTTGTGTGTGGCACAGCGTATCCAGAATGTCCGATGCAGCGTCTTACCGTAGTTCGGTATATAAAGGTATGTCGAATTGGCCCTATGTCCTCACTACTCCTCCGCTGCCCTCCTCTCTTCCCAGGTTGCATACAAGTACCTCAGTCGCTCACGACTCAGGGCAGCTTAAACAAGCCTCGCTTTTCTTCGAATACACACGCAGAATACAATGTTCGCCTCCTCTACCTCGCCCGTCTCCTTCTCCCAGTCTGCGAACTCCACCTCAAAGCCGTCGGGCTCCTCCACCTCCCAGACAGCCATCCGAACCGGTGCTGCAACCAACGGTCCTGTCTTCTTCTAAACGACCGACGTCCAAGCATCCTCCATTCTCATCCACTCCATGCCGGCAGCGTACTTGGACCCAACGCGCAACTGATTATCACTATGGTTTAACCTAATCCCCCCTACCATACGCACGGTCACCGTCTCCGCCCCTCTCCGGGACGATACCAGACGGTCCCATTACTCCACAAGGTTACCCTTGTCGGCATCCATTCCGAATCGCCCTCTCTTCCTCCATCCCGGGTCACCAATCGCCCGTCCTCTTTCGCCAGTCCCGCGCACCCATTCAGCAAATTCCTCAGGCACGTCGCATACCGCACGTCGCACACCCACACGGTCCAGGCCATCCGCCCCTCGCACCGCACGTCTGTCCGATTCCTTGCCAAGTTGCCAACCCCCCCGTCTTCTCTATGCGCCGCGCACCGTGACCGTGGACGAGGATGTGATCGCGACCGGTCCGTGGACATGGGACTGTGTACATGCAATCTCCGTCGCGTCTATCGTCCCTGGCAGGGGCTGTGCCGCCCTGCTTCCATTCTCCCCCTCCCCCTTCTCCCCTCGCCAGGCACCCTACGGTCGGCGTCCCATGGACCTTCCGCATCTCTTCCTCAGGCGTCACGCTCCCGCTCTCGGCTTCTAGCCAATGGAGTGGGCCCGCAGCGCGCGTCCCGCGTACGCACGAGCCTCGACGGCCAAGCTCTTCGAAGTTCTTAATTCGGAGCCCCATGGTGACGCTGGTCCGTACAACTCGGATACACGCGCGTGGTCGTGGTCGTGTGCAATTGCGCATTTGGGGGCAGGCCGTATGGCGACCCTCGGGTTGCGAGCGCGATGGGTGTTCGTGGGCGGGCGGCGATGGCAGAAGCACCCAGCGGCGCGGCGGCGACTCGGAGGCAGTCTGCTCGTCAGGACGCTGCCTAGCAGCGGGAGTGCGGCTGCGTCGGTCGCCGTCGTCTCTGCTATTGGATTTGTGTACAGTAACAGTATGGCTTCTCGGCACTAGTGCTCGCGCTCGCGTTATCGCATAACGCTGGCCGTTGGGGGGGTTCCCAGGCGGGCTCTCGAGCGGGTCGAACCAACCTTCGTACATACTGCATTCGTCTCTCTGCGGACCTGTAGCGTCTCTCCAGTTGTATACGTCGCTTCGCACGGACTCTTTGTACTTTCGTCACCGCATCATCTATCCCCCTCCGCTGTCCGTTCTGCCGAGTTCTCCACATGCATACATGCTTACCCGTTGTATCATCTCGTACCTCGTACTTACGCTCTGCTAATTGCATCCCTTGTCCTCGAATGAACCCAATTCCAATCGATCTCGTCCAGACCCATTATTGAGCATGATCTCGATCAGTCTCCTTGGAGTCGAACACCGTTCTCCCTGACGAGAAGTCTAAAGAGACCGACATGCACGTGGATTCGGAGCACGCTGGGAGCAAGGATTTGAACGCATCACCTAAGTATCACCCCTTGCGGCTCGAATTTGATCGCGTTACACGGGGACTCTGCTATGGCTTCTAGCCGATCATGAATGATATGTAGTACAACAAGTTGGAGACTTCTGACATTCAAATTACTGCTTGCCGTTCGCCGTTCGAACCCAGTCGCACGTCGGTTATCCAACGTCAACGCTTGCCCAGGACAGCGGTACTTGAGCTTGCACAGTGAACAGTGAACACGCATCGCGCCGGCGTCCTGCAGCTCGCACGCTCACAACCATCTTACGGAACGCTGCCAGAGCCCGGAATGGCGAGCGGCCGATTCGTGCCACAGGCCCAGGACCGAGACAGCGCCCTCCGCGAAGCCACCACCGGACGGGCACCGTGACTTACAGTAAGCTTCGAGTTGGCAATTGAGTTGAAGTCCCCGCCGCCGGGAGGGGCTTCTCACAACATCCCCTTCGGGCATGTGCAGTACACTGATGCGTTTCAGACGTCTGTTAGCAACGCGACCGAACCACCCAGTCAGATTGGACTCACCCCGTCACCGTCACGTCTCCGACGGCTGCTGCCGCTGTCAAGGAGTTGGCGTGCGCAATATACTGCGCGAGTGGCACTGCGGGAGACGTGCCTGGACGGTGCGCACCCACTCGTCGCGGTACAGGTGCCCGCGCCGCGCGTCCTGCCAGAACGGCACGACGGTGACGCGGCGGATGCCGCGCAGAGGCGCGCGCTGGAGGAGGTCATCGAGGCGAGCCGCGTCGGCGGCGGACTCGTCGTCGCTCAGGCAGTCCGCGCTGAGCTTCATCGTGAGCTCGCGGACGTGCTCAGAGCGCACGTGGGCGAGCAGGGTGATCGGCCACTGCAGCGCGGAGAAGACGATCGTGATCCTCGTGAGGGAGGTGAACGCGGCGATGGCTGGCGGTTTCGCGCAGATAGGGATAGGGATAGGCTCAAGGTTAGGGATCGCGAAGGGGCACTGCCTGAGGCGATTGGGTGAAACGCGTCCGCACCGTAGCACTGGTCCATCCCCCCACGGGCCCAGAGGCTTATGTCTTGAATAGACGTCCTGACGACGTCCAAAATAGGTGTGGCGGCTGGGCACTTATATACCTATATGGGAACGAGGCATGGGCAGGGAGCGTCAGGACTGCGGGCCCATGGTGAACGGAGAGAGAGTCCCACCAATAGTTTATCGAGGTTCTGGCAGCGACCCGGGAACACGTTGGGATCCGGCAACTCGAGCCCGCTGCGCGGCGTGCACCACCCGCACTCGACAAGGGAGAGCGACGCCATGTGCGGAAACGCCCACACGATCGCGACGAGGTCCCTGAACTGGGGGATGAAGAAGCCGTGGAGCGCTACCTTGCGCAGCGCGCCGCACGCCGCGAACGCGCGCACGAACGCGAGGAGCGAGGCGGGCGTCTCGGCGAACTGGAACGAGCCCGCGAAGCGCGCCGACTGCAGCTTGGCCATCTGCGCAATCGCCGCCGGGGGCACCGGGATGTCAACCTGCCGGTGGTCGTTCGGCCAGCCGCAGCCGAGCGCAGGGGAGACCTTGACGTCGATGTGCTCGATGAGGGGCGCGAAGTGGTGTGGTGAGTCTGCGATCGTGCGCGCGAAGGAGAGCAGCGTCTGGCGCGTGCGCAGGACGACTTTGCGGTAGAGGTGGAAGTGAGCGCGTGTGAGCCAGGCGGAGGAGGTCAAGGCGCATGAGCGGAGGGTCCTGTAACGCAGCCTTGAATCGCTATCGTCGGCCGCGAGCACGTCGACGACAAGGCAGTAGATGTCGTACGGGAGCGTGGGGGGCTCCTTGTATTCCATTTGGGACGAGAATGAGGAGTCAGTCGAGGAACCACACGCTCTGTGGTGTAGAGAAAGGGAGGAGTATCCCATCCTGGACTCGCGGTACGGAGGATACCAACCTGAACAGTTCGGAACAGCTTCTGGACGCAGTTTGTACATGTTTGATGTCCGACAGCTTCCCGATCCAAATCTCGGCTCATTGAACGAACAGCATTAATATTCGTCCCTGCCACGCACGTACTTAAAGCTTAACAGCGGGAGAGTGTCAATGTCCCTAGATGTACAGGCGAAGACAGGCACTACGTAGATGAGAAAATGCAATTGGCGATTATGGGGAGCTCGGCGAAAAATTCAAACTCAAAGCCTCGGGGATCCTAGCGACGTACATGTTTAGTAGGGACGAGGCATACTCTAGGAGCTCAGTGTGTACTCATACATGCACTACAAACAGGATTCGTTTTTGTCACACCATCATTATTCGAGGAACTACTTCTTCGGTCATGTTTCCCAGTTCGATCCGTGATTCGTCTGCATGGTGTGCCATAGTCTGAAGGCTGGCCGTCTCCACCTTTGGGCCTACTAAGACGTTCGCAGAGTCCCTCACATGCGATTCTGCGTGGGTCATCTCTAGGTATTCTGAACCACCAGTTGATGAGCCTTCTGGGTTGACAAAGTCGAAGTCGACGAGCTCGCCCATAGACGCGATGAACGGCGGGAGGGTACGCACAGGCCCCGGGGTGAACTGAAGAGTCTCCCAAGCTGTCGGCTCGGTGTTTCGGCGGCCCTCTTCTGCCTTTCGTAGGTTCAGGAGGAAGCGACATGCGAGGACGGAAGTCACCCTAAGTAGACGACGATCCGTTGATTGAGTGCGACGCCATCTCATCCAGATGAGTGTGAGGGGGACCTACGGATCCATGAAGATAGAGACAACGCTGGTGGTGCGTTGAAATTGGTCCGCTCCGGTAACTGTCAAACTCATATGCACGACATTGAGGACCGCTAATGGTCTGGGACGGTGCATTGTCAGAATAATTTTCCAGTCGTGCGCAAGGACCTACATATAGTAAATAACACCTTGAAGGGAACATTTGCAAGTCAGCGTTGAGTGGTTTCGGCGCTGAGAGCCGCGCACTTACCGCTGTATAGCAATGTCCTTGCAAGCGAGGTAGAACCGATCAATCCTTGATTATTCTTTGTAACATAAATCGTTTTGAGAACGGTGATCACGATGACCAAGAAGTCGCCCATGGACAACAATCCTCGTGAGATGACGGTAACTGCCTTGAACTCAGTGACAAGGACTCGAATAAAATGGCTGATTCTTACATCTTGAAAAGAATTATAATGTTTCAATGTGATCCAGAGGGGAAGAAACTGGTCAGCTTACATGATGCCCATTTGGTGAGTAGCACTGTCGAGTACGAGGCAGTCCAACTCGGAACCGTAGTGACCCGGTTTCTCCCATCCATAATGGATCTGGCAGGAATTTGTTGGTTAGTGACGACAGGAATGGGTAATGCCGCAAAGGAAGCGCACCGCGTTGGCGTAGATGGGACCCAACGAGAAGAATAAGGTAATAAGTGCGATTACTTTGTTTTGGCCCGTTAGCGCATACACACGCAACGCCGAGAACACTAGGCCGGAAACAATAATGTTGTCACCAAACCGAATCAAGATAGGATTAGCTGAACAGTGCAGCACTCACTAGCGGGAGAGACGAAGAGAAGCAACTGGAGAACATAGATTGTATACATGTACACCTCGCACCTGGGTAGCCGTCGTTGGCAAAGTGGACGTCTCGTATTCGTTGAACTTACCCCTGAAACGTAAAATCATTCAGTGGATATTCATACCCAGATGAAATGCATTCATCCTACCATGCCTCGCATCCAAACCTCCGGGTATCCCATGGCCCAAAACACGATAACCAGATATCGAATTGGAAAATAAAGCATCGTGGCTGCAGTCACTTTACGACTCCAAAAGAGCTTGATCTCTTCGTCGAGGTTCAAAAGCCAGTCATATGCAATGAGAGCTGCAATGGTTCATGGGTCTTCAGTCACAGAATTCGTCTAGTAGAAGGAACAGAACACGCGGCACTCACCACTTGTGGCATGAGTGACCAACAGATCGACCCACCTACCGGTTGAGCGGCCTTTAGGTCAGCGTCGGTTCATTGAAAGCACCAATGGCGAATACGTACAACAAATACTCTTCCGAGATGATCTCAGCAGTTTCGGAGTCTATGGACATGGCGGAAGGGTGAACCTATGCGACTCAGCTGCCAAGAGGAAGAGGAGAGAGGTTGGCCATTGAACCCCCCCCACTTGGCCGACTCATATACTCGAAGCCTTCATCTTCTGCGCGGGTAATGGGAATGAAATGCAGCCAACGCACTGCCCTTGTTACACGCAGTATCAGGATTGGCAGTGTCAGGATACGAACTTACACTGGACTCGCGCCCCCAAAAACCTAGCTGTCACTTAACCGAGCTCAGCAGTGATAAGTGGCGTTCGAGCTACTGAATTCCAGCCGCTCAGAATCGACAGCTCGAAGCACTCGACACGAGGGCGCACGCCTACCATGCGCAAAGCCTGATTTAGGCGTTGGGATAGTCAAACACCCTGGCCACAAGGACCTCCTGGGTTAGTAACTTCGTCCTGGTTTGAGTCCAGGCCGATACTGACTCCACCACCAGAGAAAAATCCGCCCGCATTAAGCAGCCCGTCGCCCGCGTTAGACAGTCTTCTGACCGAATAACGACGACAAAAGCCTCCGGGCGAAGGTCTAGCCGTCCGGAGGTTGACCGGGAAAAATCCACTAGTCCCGCGCCCACGCAAGGCACCCCATCAGCGGGAGTTTCTAGAGTAGTCGCGGCGGTGGTGTACAAGATTAGATTCAATGACTCACAGGAGTGCACATCACTCTGGGGGCTAGTTTTGACCGCTACGAGTCTGGCTAACTTGAGCCGTTCTGACGTCAGCACTGGCCAACGTTCTGCAGCAGAGTGTTGTCACCGCCGAGCGTGGAGAGCTGGGAGTCCATTTACCATCCCATGGTTACTAGGGTACAGTTCACGAGCTGGAACATAGCCTTATGAGACCGTTGCCCCCCTGCGGATTCCTGTATCAATAACGCCATGATCGCAAACTTTGAGTAGACTGCCTACGCTCAGCCACGGTAAGGGTCCATTTAACGAGCCTCCCCATCGCTCGACGAGGAACCTGAACACCTAAGCGTTCGACCATGCGACGAAACACGGGTTGACGCACAAAATGAAACCTGATCGGGGGATCATTGGGGTTAATTTGGGAATCCAAGCGTTGCGGGATTAACGACACCCGACTGCGACTTTCCGGGCGTAAACTCGAGGTATTGGCAGTTGTCTGGGTGATACAGACGGCTGGAAGTAGGCTGCATGCCAGAACAATTAGTCACTTGGGGCTCTAAAATTCTACGAGACTTACATCGGGCTGGGCACATGTGAGGCGGACTTTGTTGTCTTTGCAGGGAAGAGGAAACCACACCTGAAGTCGAGAGAGCCACCATTCATGATTCGGCTCCTGGAGATGTCCCCCGATGTGGAACACAATACGCTGGAGGGCAGGGACACGGGTGCCGGATAGCAGAGAATGGAGTATGACACCGGTGTGACCGAGGAGCTCATCCACGATTGTTTTCAGCTCGCTTGATGTCCGACGGGAGTCGACGCCTTCTATGTTGAAGACTAGCGTGCGGAGACTGGGCAGGACAAGTCCTCTGTCCGCAAGCGCGCAACACGCTGTTGTCAGATTTGTATGCTGGGCTGGGTCGAGGGTGAAGTTGATACGTAACAGACGCAGATTCGGACATGGCGGAAGAAGATATTCGGAATGAAGGCCTCTTGTAACTATGGCACGTAAGTTTTGCGTCAGATCAGGACGATGGAAAAGATGAGGAAGGGCTTCCGCACGGAAGGCATACGAGAATTCACAGACATCGATAGCAACGTCTGTCACCCGGAGGCGCGTAGCGCTGAGTAGACTAATTATGGTCCGTGCACGGGCATTGTGCGAGGACTCCTGAAACGAAGACGTCCTTAGTCTCCGATCCGGTAGTAGGAAAGACTGGAGACGCACCGGTGAGTAGTTGGCACCTTCTAAACGGAGGTGAGCGATACTCAGTGTATCGAAAGGACGGGAATCCTGTGCGAGCCACTCCACGTGTCCACACTCTAAGGTTTTCAGTCCTGATAACGACGCGACGGTGCGCACGAAATCCGTGCTCCGCGCGAAGGTGACATAGTATAGCACGAGGGTAGTAACTGTCCGGAATTGGGCCAGGGAAGGAAAGAAGGATGGATGGAGGGCCAACGGCAGCGATCCCCTGTTCATCGCAGAAAGTCTAAGGGTCTGCAGGGTTGGTAGCTTTCCAACGAGGAGGACGGGGAGGACTTCGAGGGCTTCTCTAGTCTGAGGACGCGCCCCTACCGGATGGTCGCCCATTGAGATTTTGACCTCTTGAATGAGAGATCGCAGGTGTGTTGCCTCGTCCAAAAGCCGCGCAAGCCTATAGATGCCTTCTGAGCCGGTCGACGCGAATGAGATGCAACGGAAGAGGTTCAGACGACTGCGCGGTACCCAGGCCCAGCAGGTGAGCGAGCAGTTGCGCAAGGTTCTGTGAGGTCTTCTCCATTGCCCGACGGAGTCGATAATGTGCTCGTATATTTCTGTTGGGAATACGGAGGACATCAGTCCACAAACTCGGCCCAGGACCAACGGATGACGGTCGGAAAGAAAAGAGCTACATTACGGTAGCGCCGGTGACTGCGATGAGCGCCGGCCATAGCGGTGCTCGGGGTCACGATGCATGCTTGTCACCGCGAATGGGGGCTTTGGGCGCTAGATCAGTTTGTGCCTGCCACCATTTCCCTTTTCCTGCTTTTGCGAGGTGTGTTCGCCTTTCTACATCCCCGGTGTACCACCCTTGGTCCTGAAGTTTGCAGCGCCGTAGATGAGTGCACAAGTGGCCACGCGAATACCGCGCGCAGCGGCGACGGCCGGGCGCAGCGTGCGTCGAACACAGCCAGCACCTCAACGTCCACCCCTCAAGCGCGACGAGAAGGGCCTCCCCATCCCCCATGTCAACGTCGTCGTCCGCGACACGCACCGGAATCGCCTTTCGGACCACTACTACAGCACCCTCCAGGACAACCTCATGTACATGACATACGTACACGAGCCCACCCCCCGTACGCCGACGCGTCCTGTTCGCATGATGTACGACCCGGAAGACCCGTACACTAAGCACCGGCACAACCCTCCCCTCGGCGGCAACCGCTGGTCCAAGCAGCTCCCTGCACCCTCCTCCTCGGACAACGTCATCCAGCTCGAGCGCATCCAGATCCACACCCAGATCAAGTCCGCGGTGAGCAGCCGTACGAACCTCCTCGGGCCCATCATGGCCCTGCGTGCGATCTCCGGGGCGACAGAGCAGGGCGGTGGCCAGCACACGGCGGGCGGCGTGCAGCTCGTCAAGGGCCGCAAGAACCTGCAGGGCTGGGTGCGCCCCGGGCTGCCCGTCGGCGTCAAGGTCGATCTCAAGGGCCCGCAGATGTGGGACTTCCTCAGCGTGCTCGTCGAGTTCGTCCTGCCGCGCCTGCGCGACTTCCAGGGCATCCCGCTCGAGGGCCCCGCGTCGCGCTTGGACAAGCCCAACTCCGCGTCTGGGGTCGTGTCGTTTGGGCTGCCGCCGACGGCGCTGGGCCTGTTCCCGCAGATCGAGGTCAACTTCGACGCGTATCCGGATACGTTCGGTATGCACATCCACTTCATTACCAACGCGCAGGGGATTGGGGCACAAAATCGCGCGAGGGCGCTGCTGTCGGGCTTCCAGATCCCGTTCGCGAGGTCATAGGGCACAGGTGGGTCCATTCATGCGCTACTGCGAAACTGTCCATGTACTTAAACGATTGGTAGCCTGTCCACTAGATGTAGTACTACACTCTGCTAATTGAAACGAGCATATCTGGGCATTATTCTCGTTTAATCTGACCACTACTTGCGCACACCCCTGGTTACTCTCCATCACCGACTTCAAGATCCAGGAACCTCTCCTTCATACCACCCCTTCAAAAGCCCCCTTGAAGCAACCAGCTTCCTGATGACGTTCAGACATCTCACACTCATGAACTTGAGTTGCTCGACGTCCGGGAGGAACGGTATGCCATACGGCGGTCGACGTTGTCAACGCGTTTTCTCCACGGTAGATTTCTGACGATCCTCCGCTCTCGTGGCCTCAATGTGGAATCCATCTCGATTCTGGACACATTCTAACAGGTCAACCATACAACGGTCTTCGTGTCGACTCCTATCTCTCGCCTTTCCTACCGTTTGCCTCAGCATCCGCCGATCCAGATATGGTCCGTGCTGGACTGCTGTAGCCTCAGGCACGGATGCATCTGGCATGGATCTACCGTCCTATCTTATCTTCCGTCAAGGTTGTACAGGCATATTATATGACTGTCAATCAACTACATCCATGACGTGCTCATGGGCTATGTACACTCAAGCTTGAATGTCTTATGATTCAAAATCAGGCCCTAACACGATAAGTATGGGCAGCTGGAAGGAACTCAGTCCACGGCATCACTCGGTTTGAGGTTTGCGTGCATAACGCAACAGCAATTTCGAAACCGCAAACAAAGCGACCACGCCTATCCCCGCACCGCCTACCCCCAAGGCCCACGTGGGCACGCCTGTGTCGGTTTGAGGGACGGGCGGGGCGGCGGGTGGGAGGTCGATGTCTTCGGTGGGTAGCGGGTCGGGGGGGAAAGGGTCTGAAAACGTGGCCGACGGGTCAGCAGCGGGTATGGAGAACATCGTCGTCTGCGCCGTGGTCTGAGTCGAGGAGGGAGTGTCGGTTGGAACGGGAGGGTCCCCTGTAGTAGTCTCTCTGGCGACGAGACTCGTTACTGTGGTGGACGGAGATAGAGATTGGGACAGGGTGCCTTCGGGCTCGTGTATCCCTGGCGTCCTGACGAAGACTCGGAAGGGACCTGTATTGGTGGTAAACGGGGGGAAGGACAAACGGAAAAGTGACGGTGCTCGGGCGTACCAGTACCGCTACGAATGAACTGTGCCTCTGTATACCTTGACACTTGGTCTGGCCACCGAACATCAAGCGACCATGAGGGATGTTCTGGCGCTGCGAGGATGGTATTACGGGCGTGGTTGGCATTGGGAAGACTAGCGCGTGGAATCGCGGCTGCTGAAACGTCTGTAATTACTGTTGTCAGAAACGAAACTCGCATAGAAAAGTGAAGGGCACTTACAGGAAGAACTCAAGGTTACGAAAAGGAAGAAGGACACGGTGAGCTCGCAGAGCACCGCACGAAGGAAAAGGCGAAACAACATGATGTCGCCGTGAGCGATGACCCGCCAGCGAGCCCACGAGAGCAGAGGAGAACGGGTGCGAGTGTACTTATAGTCCACCTTCAAGCTGTTATATGCACGTCCAGTAAGGTTTTCGGCCTGGGGCATCGAAACCGGGGACCCTTCTATCTATGCGACGCCCTAAGGTTATTGCGGCCACCATGGGAAGCAGTACAAGGAAGCCTAGTGATGAGATCTGAGGGGATGAGTAGCCAGTGGTATAGAATATGGTAAACGGGACAGACCGTGCCTTATAGTTGGATACAACCTGACACTTATTTGCGGGTGAAGGGCCGTTATTGCACCCATGAGTGGCAGTTCGCAGCCCAAGGGTACGACATCGAGCTGATCGTTGCCGTGGAGTGTGCGTATAGGCTGTGGAGTGCGTGTGGGCATAGACCATGCAAAACTTCGCACAATTAATGTTTCCGAATGAACGGAATGTTAGCCCATATTACGCATCAGTGAACCCAGAGGAAGATTTAAAGAAACAGTTGTTACCCTTGCTCCTTCAAGTTGCCCGAGCTGTCAGTACGCGTGTTTTCGTCCAAATAATGTCGCATGTCGAAGGACAATCAGGACTTAAAGCGCGCATTCGCCTTAGATACGATGTTTTATGATAGTTTCCACTCCAAGAAGGCTGGTCGGCAATCGCAGTGGGCTGAGAGAGAGAAGAAACGTTGCAGAACTTACTTGAACCTATCCCCGGCCCGGACTGCACGTTGTGGCGCCGCCAAACGGCACAGTCTGGTTCCCACGCCTCCCGATTGTCAGATGTCTTTCAAGTCGCATTCGTTTGGGCTCTCTCGTACCTTGCTCTTTCCTCCTACTCCCTCAACTTCCTTGGCTCTTTCATGATATAGATTTCCCTCAAATACACAGCAATCTTGCATTCAATCCGACGTAGTCGTGCCGTCTTAGTTACCCAAGCACGCCGTCAGTCCAGTAGCAGGTCTTCAAGCAGCTATCCTCACTTAAGGTCTCGACACTCAATCTCTAGCTATCGAGCATTGCCATGGCACAACCCTATGATCTGACCATCTCAGAGCTTATGAGAATTCTTGCCGACAAGACACTTCGGGCGACCGATATGACTGAGATTGAGAAACTAAGGCATGCTTGCGCTTATACATTGTTCATGAGCCACTCGAACCCCAACTGACAGTGCACATCTTCCCCTACAGCACTCACGATGTGAGCTTTTGCCTTTCAAAGTCACCGCAATGCATACCTTATTATCGTTGGTCTAGATCGAGTCTGCCTGCACCCTCCTTCCAGATATACACTCTGTTTTACGACGAGCAGCGAACTCGCGCGCGCACATCAATGCCTTGCCCTCCGAAGTCCTTCTCAACATATTTGCGTTTATCCCACAAGCCCCTGTGCTTACCGCGTTTAACACCCTCGAGAGCATCTGTGGACCTTTAACCACCCGTCAAGTCTGGGAACTGCGCGCTGTCACCCAGGTCTGCCATAGGTGGAGATCTTTGGCCCTCAACGTATCTTCCTTGTGGTCGAGTATATTCCGCAAACCGCACCTAGTCTCAAGGTGCGGCGTCATACCGGAGGATGCTTCTCACCCTTCGCGCTGTATAGCGGGGCCCATCCAAATGTACGTTGAAGAAGATGGGATTATCCTGTCCCAATGGGAGCCCCTCGCACTCATCGACGCTCCGGAAAAGTACGAGGACCGCGTGGAGGAGCTCCATGTGGTCACGGCAGACGGATGGAAACACGGCATCCTGCCGCCGTCCCTTCTGTCTCCTCGACTAAATTCCCTGAAACGCCTCATAATTCGCGGCATGCACTTCGGGACGTTCGCGACATCTAGCTGGCAATGGCACGGCCTCCAGTCCTTGTTCCAGGGACAGACACTACCTCTGCGCGCTCTCGCCATCATCGACGCGCCCTTCCTGCCCTCCAACCCCGCTCCAGCCCTCACCCGCCTCGTCCTGTTCTACGACATGAAGCGCGAGATGCGCGAGACATGGTCCGCCCGCGACCTCCTGCGCTTCCTCTCCGCCATCGCCTCCACCCTCGAAGAAGCCGTCATCTGCGGCATCCCGTGCTTGGGCACCCGAGAGCCTGACGGCCCCGTATACCTCCCCCGCGTGCGCAAGCTGTCGCTCCGCTGCTGGAGTTACTTAAATCCCGGCTCGCCACGGGTCCCTCTCCCCCTCCTCCCATTCATCGTCACCCCGCAGAACTGCTACCTGCGCCTGGACGCGAACTCGATCGCTGAACTCTGGGTCCTTGCCGACCATCTCCACAAACGGCAACAGCAGTGGGACGTCCCGACGTCGAACGTGCACTGCGTGTGGGCGTCGTCCCTGTACACCATGTCCTCTCTCCAGGCGACGTTTCCCGGGCCGGCCCCGGACGGCGGGGGTGGGGTCCGCGTGGACTTCCCGGTCCTCCTGAACCGCCGGGCCGAGAACACGTTTTCAGGCGCGCTTGGGGCCCTGCTACAGACGCCCCCGTTCGCCGCGGCCCAGGCGCTCTGGGTGTCGGGGTCAGGCGTCGACGACGCCTATGAGCCGGAGCTGACGCGGTCGATGGGCAGACTGCGTGGTATCAGGGCGCTGTACGTCGCGACCGACCTGCTCAGCGGCTCTGAGCCGAGCCGCTTCATTGAGTCGTTGGCGGGCGCTGCACCAACGAGGCGGACGCCGGTACCGCTGCCCCCCTTTCCGGTCCTCGAGACTCTGTACGTCACGGTCTACGATCGACCGGGCGTCGAGAAGCTGGCGGAGATGCTGCGTCGCCGTGCGGCCCAGGGCTGCAAACTTAGCCACCTTCTTGTGGGACGCGCCGAGGTCGGAGATGAAGACGATGAAGACGACGAGGGCGAGGGTGCCGCTATGCTTGTGTTCGGAGGCTTCGAAGAACTCTGCGCAGCCCTTCGCGGGGCAGTGGGGAAGGTGACGGTTCTCAGCGAGGACGGCTACGAGAAGCACTACGCCCTCCGGACGGTGCTGCCCCCAATCTGCACGCGCCCCGGAGGGGGACTCATTTGGCCACCGTGGACCGAGAACGAGACGACGTTCGCGCTGATGCACTTGACCTAGCCGAATTTGAACGAGAAGGCGAATTCAACGCTGCAGTCGTCACCTGTGGGCATGCGTTCCACGCCCCGCGTGTCCGCGAATGCCGGCGTGAGGCTGGGGTTCCGACGCGAGCTTCGAGGAATACTGGACGTGGACATGTAACTTACAGTCAGCACTCGGGCGGTGGGAGAGGATCCGCATTCACGCTTATAGATACAGTACGCCGTGGGAGCGCCGCTGGCCGACGCCTGTCCATGGCGCAGCTGCTGGTCATACATGTGGGAGGGCTTCTCTACTTCTCCGCGTACGTCATGCAGTGTACTTGTCTCGGTGCCCCGGAGCTTGCTTATGTCCTCAGAGGTACTTGATGAGGAACTCAACCGTCGCCTTAAACGCGCCTTCCTTCCCGGCCTTGACGTTTGGGTCGCTCTGGAGCAGGCTATCAGTCAAACAACACGATACTAACTCGGACGGAATCGGAGGCATGGGAATGCGAACTAGAGGGGAAGTCGGGAAAGGAGGGGAAGGGCAAGAAAAGGACATACGAGATCGCCACGAACGGCGAAGCCGTGGGTGCAGCCCTCCCAGTACGTGCGCGTGTACCCAGGCGCGAACTTGCCGCCGCCCAGGATGTCGTCCGCCTGTGTCTGGGCCTCCGGCGGGAACTGCTGGTCGATCGTGCACGAGTTGATCAGCAGCGGCGCCTTGGACTCCGCCGCGTATTTCTGCGAAGCGCGTGCACACCCGGGTTCATTCTGCCAGTTAGAACTCGAAACGTGAGGAGGGGAAGGGCGGGGACCGCACCTCGAGATCTTCCGGGATCTTGAGCAGGGACGGGTGCGAGACCGCGACGATGTCGATCTCGCCCGTGTACGCGAGGTCGAAGCCCGGGCGCGCCCCGTAGCAGAACCCTGCCACGGCGAACTTGGTGATGCCCTCCGCCTTGAGCGCGGCGATTAATGCGCGGATGGTGGGGAGCGTGCCTGCGGCGGGGTGCTTGCCGAGCCAGCCCATGAAATCGTAGTTGCTGCCCGGGTTGAGCGCGTCCTCCGGGAGCGCGTCGTTGTCGAAGTAGTCAGGAACGTAGACCTTGAAGCCGTTGCGCGCAAAATCGTCGGCCAAAAGCTAATCGGAAGGTAAATCTCACAGCACGAGGTGAAGGGATACATCGGGGAGCGAATTTGATCGGCGGAAGGAGAAAACAGACCTTGTTGTTGGACAGGGGCAGGCCGAAGACGTCAGTCAGGAACAGGATGGCCTTGTCCTTGGGGTAGTCGATCGTCGGGGTCGCGACGTATACCTGGACGCCGGCGATGGTTTGGATCTGGCCTGTGGACGGAGTTCACACCTGAGAACGAGGAAGCTTGTTCGCGGAGGCAGCATACCTTCGGGCTCGCCCTCATGGCGAACGCCTGGTTTTGGCACGTCAGACAGGCCGCTGGATGAAGGGCGATGCAGCAGAATGCTCACCGGAGATGCACTGTGCGCAGAGAGACATGGCGGGGGCGATGCGATAGGGTTGGAGGGCTGACAAACAGACAGTGTTTTTGCGAAGGTATGGCGTTTTATAGCAGGAGTGCCGCCGGCACGCGTGGGTATCAGATGGGACCGGTGAGAACGTTGACCAAGAACTTTCTCTTCGACCTGAGCATGACTCTCATTGCTGCCTATTGAGCACATAGCCAAGCCTTCTACTCGAGGTTCGTGGATGGCATCGCGGGGTTCCAGGTGTTTCAGACAGGAGATAGCATGGGATACGAGAGCATTGCCGAGGTATTAGTATTGAGGCTCCTAAAGTCCACTTGGACTCTGTCGCTGTGTCGGCGACTCGGGGTCGATGGTGACCGTGATATCGATGGTTGGAGTTGGAAGTGCTACCACGTGCCACTGTTCTGCATAAGCATCAGACCCGTGTCTAGCATGACTGGGATACGATTTGTCAAGGTTGGGCACTAGCGTGGACAAGGATTCCTTCTGGAGACTGTAGAAAGACCGAGAGGGTGTCTGCAGCCACAGAGAGAGTTGAAGAGATCGATGAGAACAGGACGCAACAGAGTGCTGCACCGCTGCTCCCGATTGGCCCGGACGACGGGCCGCCTTCCGACACGGGCGCTATTTGCGACAGTTGAAGAACTTGTTGTTGGCTTGCGAGTTGATCTTAACCAACACAACACTCGGCCTCTTCGCTTCTGGACCAGATCGTGGTTTACTTAATGACCACACCTAGCAGACCACTCATGCTAGCTGGATTTAGAACAGACAGCACCTTTGAAGACATACCCATCATGTACTGACCCTACGAAGCCCGAGTCCCTTGCGGCATCGCTCTTTCGATCGTCGATCAACGCAGCTGACATGGCTATGTTTCTGTGGTTTAGAAACCTCGCAAACGCCAGAAGCCACGATCCAACGGTGAGAAAGGCGCTCGCTGAAGAAATACGTGACGCTTGCATAAATGTGGGCTTCTTTTACGGTATGTTTCTACAATCGTCCCGCAATCCTCCTCTGCAACCACTCATATATTACGTCCGCTCCACCGCAGTCAAGAATCATGGCATCTCCCAGGCGGCCATATCTGGCGCAGTAGATGCGGCCAAACAATTCTTTGCCTTGCCTTTGTCTACTAAGATGGAGTTGGACATTCACAAGAGCTCAAACTTCAAGGGGTATACCGCCCTCTTAGGGGAGAACACCAACCCAGAGAACCGAGGCGATCTTCACGAGGGCTTTGATATTGGTTGGGAAGACCCTACTGGGGCCTCCCGCGCCGACGACGGAGCCATGACCGGCCAGAATGTCTGGCCAAGGAACATGTCGGGTTTCAAGGCGGCCGTACTCGAATACTAGTGAGCGCAGCTACCCGGAACTTACGGTCTATCGGGACTCATTTCCGAGCAGCCATTCCGCCATTCAGTTAGGTCAGTCCCTATTCCCGCTATTCGCCCTCGCGCTCGATCTGCCCGAGACCTTCTTCGACGACAAGGTCGGCAATCAGTCTTCTCAGTCTAAGTGCTCTTTGGACATAACTAACCTTAGGGACACAGACGACCAAGCCTGCGGCTATCATGCGGCTGTTGTACTACCCTTCCCAAACGGGCCCTATAGACAATAGACTTCAAGGAATCGGCGCGCACACTGAGTGAGTAAGCCAGCTGCGCTAGGTTCGATATGTCATCCCGTCTGAAAGCCGTGACTATCGCAGCTATGAGGTAACATTCAATTGGGACAGGGGCACTGTCAAACGCCGCTTAGTGGGAGGACCCTAGTGCTTTACGATCCTGTGGCAACAGGACGACATTCAAGCGCTTCAGGTTCTAAACGCGAATGGAAAGTGGGTGAATGCTGTTCCGATCCCCGGGACCCTGGTTGTAAAGTAAGTGCCGCCGCCGAATGCCCCGAGGAGATTGGCCGCTTACCGCGCGCGAACAGCTTGGGGGATCAGTTCGCGAGATGGACCAGTAAGTCCGCTAACGCTTACGGAGGGTGAGATCATCACGTCAATGAATTGACCGTCTTGCAGACGACGTCTTCAAGTCTACTGTCCACCGGGCAATCAACCGTTCTGGTGTGGAGAGGTACTCAATCCCACTGTTCTTCGGAACAGATTATGATGTGAAGCTCGAGGTGCGTTCCCATGCGACCTCCCCATCCCTGCGATGCCGCCCTTCTCATGCCGGCATAACCTTCGGAAGGCGTTGCCAAGTTGCGTTTCAGACGACTACCCTGCCCAATACGAAGTTGTCACGGCGGGGGAGTACGTGAAGTCGCGTCTGGAGGCGACGTACGCGCATTCCAAGACAGAGCACTGATGTATATACAGGGCCGAGAAGTACATGTTACAATTAGTCGAGTGTAGAGTGATATCGATACATGTATGTTCCGTGACGATAACGGTGCGAGTGTCCTCAATGTAGTATACCAAATAGAGATACCTATGCGCTCGGGATACACTAAAGGCTCAGCTGACGCGCTGAGATTAGTAGCTGGAAGGATAGAGAAGGAGGCGTCCCCCGTCGATCAATTGGACTGTGCCGTTGAGGTATGCCCCAGCCTGCAAGGACGGGCCGTAAGTTTCGACGAGAAACCACCATGCCAAAAGGGGGACGAACTCGGCTACTCAAGAAGAGAACGAGACCACCCATGTCGTCGATGGTGCCAGCGCGGTGGAGCGGCACGCTCGCCTTGACATATTCGTCGGAGATGAGCCCGTCTACCATTTCTGTGGGGGTGTGAGCGATCTAGGACCGTTCGGCGCCGGCGTCAGCTGCCAGAGAGGGGGGCGCACGCACCGGAAGGGAAGATGCCCGGCGCGATGACATTACTGCGGATCTGCCAGTCCTTGAGGAAATGCGCGAGCATCTTGCCGAGGTGCGTCGCGGCGGACTTGCTGAGTGTGTAGGACACGCTGAATACCTTGTCGTCCTTGCGGAATGCGCCGCCGCTCGCGACGGTCAGGATCTGGGAGGAGACGCCGGGGGTGTTGTTGCGCTTGTTGCCCGCGTCGAGGAGGTCGAGGAAGCAGACGGCGTTGTACCACACCGCGGACACGTTCACGTCGAACGCGTCCGAAAAGTCCTGTGGCGTGCCCGCGTTCCAGAGCATCTCCTGGTACTTTTTGATGTCCACCTCGCCCGGGCCGGGGAGCTTCGGCAGGAAGTTCTTCGCGAGCCCCGCGTTGTTCACGAGCAGGTTGATGTACCCGTGACGCTCGCGGATGGTTTCTGCCACGGCCTGCATGGACTCGCGGTCGGTGACGTCTCCCTGGAGGGGGATGAGGTTACCCCGGCGCTGTGCGGTGCAGTCGCGTTAGTCAAGTTGCCGTATGCGGCACGGAGGCTCGTTCGCGAGGAGGATCAGCGCACGTTGTGTTCGCTTGCGGCGGCCTCGAGGACGTCGAGCCGCCGCGAGACGATGTACACGATCGCCCCGTTGTGCTCGAGAGCTTTCGCAATCATGAGCCCGATTCCTGTGCAAGATCGTCGATTAGCGTGCTGCGTTTGTGTGCCTGCTGCTGACAGCCTAGCGGTCGTTGCCGCCGGGTGGTTGCGATGGACGCACCTGTCCCGCCGCCGGTCACGACAGCGACGAGGCCCTCGACGCTAAACAGACTTTGGAGGTCGGAGAGGACATTGCCGTTCCGGAACATGTTCATGGTGGGGTTGCCAAGAGATGTGGTCGCGATCGGCATGGCGGGCACGCGGGGTCCAGGTGGAGATGGAGAGAGTGGTCGGTGGGTGGGGAGCCTAGAGGGACGTCGACGCGAGGTTCGCCTCTGGGCTGGTCGCTGAAGCTGGGGATCTATGTAGGAACTCGCTTACGGCGGAGGGCAGTACTAAACTAAAATGCGATAGATCCAGATGTGCGGCGTGCGTGGCAGCCACATTAGGCTTGGAACCGGGGTGACGCGGAGAATGGCGGAAGGGCGCAACTCACAGGGCAGCCAGCTGAGCTTGATCGGACTCGCGCCGGAGGTGGAACTCGTCTGAAACCAAGCCAAAACAGTACCGAGGCAGGGGCTGGCGCTCGCGTCCGCGCAAACGGTGCTGACCTCATGGCGCGCTGTGCGCAAACCCTGTCCTAGAGCGGAGGGCATGATGGTCGAACAGAAGCCGAGGAGCGACGGAGAAGACGCGCGGAAAAGGCAGCGCGCTCGGCTGCAGCGTGCGATTTACCAGAGGCGACGTTGGCAGGCACACGGGTCCCACGGCCTGCTATCAGACGGCGGCGTGGTGGGAGCCTCTGGAGGGAAATATGGTGCTCGCGGCGCCGCAACCGGACGGCCTGCGCTTGCCATGGCCATTGAACCTCCAGCTGCGCCCCTTCGCCTTTGCATGACAGCGCAGCTCCCTATTCGACCATTTGCTGGCGCCGACGCCACCACGGCCAGTCCCGTGGAACCACAGGAAGATGGACGCGCCGCGCTATCGGAGGAAAGGAAGATTGTACTGCTTCCCATTCATCATACATTGTGGAATCTGCCATACGCCACAGACGCAAGAGAAGCGGAATCGGAAACAGTGCGATACGTACACGATGGACAATGTGAACGGAGCGGCTCTGCAGGAGGACGTGGGTGGAGAATGCTCGCGACCAGTCTAGCTAGCGGTATAAAACGCCTGGACTCTCGGTTAAAGGGACCGTGGTGCGTGTCCCCCGCCATCAGGCGCTCTGGGATCAAGATGAATGACGCACGAAGCACCGCGAAGGAAGGTGAAAATGAAGAATCTGCGCGGGCTACGTCACGGATTTAGACTTCAAAGAGCCCAGATGATAGCGAGCAGGCTTCCCGTGGCGAGCGTGATAGCCCCGACCATAGACAGGCACGACAGCTCCGCGGATCGACGCGTGCTCGAGGGCTGGAGCACGGTAAGCTCGCCGGGTTGGCCGTATACCCTCAAGTAGGAAACCTCGAAATAGGCGGTGTCGTAGTGTGACGGATCTCCGAGGACCCAGTCGTTGTAACAGACCCCTGTGCACGTCTGGTAGAATACGCTCGCGGCCCCGGCATAGTCTGCGAAGAAGAACGATATGTCGTGATGTCAGTTACCTGCGCTTCGAAACCGAGCGATATCGCGTGTCCGTAGAACACACGGACACGCGCGCCGAAGACAAATGAGCACGCACCGCCGCATAACGTAATGTCAAAGACGATCTCCTGGAGCTGGAAAAACTCATTGACCTGGCAGTCGTCCGCCGGCCAGTTGGCGACCGGAATCCCGAGCGTCGAGGTGTCGATGGTGCTCACGTTTCCCTGCAACGAACTGGGAAGTGTCGTGCGCTGCCGGCGTTCCCAAGGGAAAATGAGCCTAATCCGCGTGGTAAAGTGTGCCAGCACATACGTTGAAGAACCAGATTCTGGGTTCGCGGGACCAAGAACTTTAGTTAGAGACTGCCAGCCCGATTCGCGAAGCGACTTACGAAATCCCGTCGATGGCGAACTCGGTTACATACACGCCGCCGCCAGCATTCGCAAACGCTGGCGTGCAATGTTTTAATTGTCATAGAAAGTTATGTTCCATGGAATGCTCACCTTGGCCGTATGAGGCTGGATTGGGGTTCGAGATGATGCACCCCTGGTTGTTGTTGGCCTCGGTAGAACAGTCCGTGGAATTGATGAGGGTGCTAGACTGCACGGCGTTCGAGGAATGCGTGCATCCCTAGTGCCGTTATCAGTCTTCTTTCGTTCTAGACGGAGCGTAGACCGGGCTGGGAGGTGGTTAACGGGCGTACCGGGTTCGTGTGCAGTCCCATGTGACCCAGCGGATCCTGGTTCACCGCTTCGAATGTATCTATCTGCGGGGTGTCATCGCGAGGCTCTCGATGACGACGGAGGTTCGGCAAGGCTCACCTCGCCGCCAACTGGCCATGTCGGTGCGGAAGACCAGAAGGCACTCCACACTGAACACTAACATTTGGGGTCGTCGCCGTTATCATTACTAACCCCCACATGCCAACAGTGTGGAACAGAACGAACCCCGTACGGTACATGGAGAAGGTCCGCCACCCAGACTGAGCCCACGGTGAACTGGTCTTTGGTCGACAACCGCAAGGAATTGCGCTTTTGTCCGAATTTTAATTGGGTCGTGTTGTCGACCCGCATGACCGCGTTGCCTGCGTCATTGGTGTACGCTAGTTTGTTGTGGAACGCGTCGATGTTGCCTAAAAAGCTGTATTCCAGGACGACCCGTCAACTCAAACTATGCCCTCGCATCGTGTAGTGGAGCGTTGCGAGCGTACTTGACATCTCCGTGCGTTAGGTTGTCAACTGTACAGGACTCGCTCGTCAGTAGTGCACCCGATAGTCGGGTTTCCGTTCGATAAGCTCATACTCACTGTTATTGTAGAAGGTCCATTCATCGAAGAACGATTCTCCAGCGTACTCCTTCACGAGATCATATTGCGCAGCAGCTCGGACCGCAACGGGAAAAAGGAATGACGCGTACACAGCCCAGGACCGGGAAAACATGACGGGGAATGCAAAGGGCTACCCGCCGCCTAGGCGGACTCGCAAGCGTTATAAGGGGGTCTTCACGGTGATTCTGCCGCGCTGGCAAAGGTACCGAGTACGACGGTATGCACGGAAGCTCACAGGAGAGATGATGGGACCTGATCGCACTGGCACTTAACGGGCTTGTCAGCGTCCGAATGGCACCGAGGATGACTTGATAGTGCCTGCGGAGACGACGGGGACTGAAGCTCACGGCTGCACAGGAGGGGGGACACCAGAGCAGACGGGGGGTGTTCTGTATCATCGGGGCACCGCAAAAAGGATGCCCGGGCACCGAAGAACTGTCAGTGCTGGCATCTGAATACATCTGTCGCGGATGGTGCGGCCGGCCGGGAGAACATGTCGCGGCAGCGGATCGACCAGGGTAACACCGGAGAGCGCTCTACAGGCGTTCAGTAAAGAATTGCCCCGTTTGGATCGCGGAGAGGAGGAAGATTGGCCAGAAATTTTCACGAAGTGCTTTCCGTGCGCGATGGGGACCCATCAATGCCACCCGTCGCACAGACGCATTAAAGCCACCCTCGACCACAGATAGTCGCTGACGCTCATGGCCTCGACGCTGTGCTTCTTTTCTCCCACATGCGACACCGAGAACCGTCGGGACGAGTGTGGTCGTTCCTGACCAACCGCGCGTCCCGACTCAGGTCCAGGAGAACATCATCAGGGGAAGCAATGCAAACAGCAAGAATATATGTCCCCACGAACTGACCCCGGCTGCGCGAGGTCAAAAGCAATTGAGATGTCGTACTCAATACGTCTATCGCTGGCAGCCTATAGAACGTGGTAAGCGAGCTGGCGTCATCGAGGGGTGGGGTCGTGAATAGTCTCGACAGCGTGGGGTGCCGCCGGCAGATGCATGGTCTGCTTCGGGCAAGGACTCGTGCATTGGCGCAGTCATCCGTGTGCAGGTGTCGTCTTAAGTACATAGGCCGATCGCAAGTGACTCACCGCAAAAAATCGACAGGTATGGGCATGGGCAGCACATGGAATGCGGCACCAGTTCCCCGCAGAAAGACTGGGTACCAAGGGTGGTGAGGTGTGAACTTGGAAGGAAGGTCCTTCATGCCCTTGCGGCCGAAAGCCAACCAAGTAGGCCCGATGGTAAGAATCGGTCCCGGGGAAATGTCGAGGCTGGAACGACCTGTTCATGTTAGCGACATCTGATGATACATTCGAGCACTCACGCCTTTGAGATACAGCCATTGACCTCACTTGCATGCGCCGAATTCCTCGGATGTACTCTAGCGAGAACCCGAGGACGTTCACGCGTTTCTGTGCGGCAACGAGCATGGCGCACGGAATTGCAACGACGATTTCTTCTTGGTGTTCTGTTCGTAAGGGTCGTGGTAGCGGTGGGGAGGCCTCGCCTGGTCCAATTTCATTGATATTCACAGAGTGGGGGGGCGAGCCGAAGGAACAGCACTATAAATTGGAAGAAGAGATGCTCAGTGTCTGACAAACGTAACGGGTTTCCTACGGCCTTCGGCAATAGGACGATGCGCAAACACGCGGCCGCGTCTGGGCCAAGCTGGATGTTGGCTGGAGGCTTCAAGGCCCCGCAAACGGAAATGCCGCGATGTGGAGGTTCGTAAGTACGCTTAAGCCTCCGTCCGGAACAACTCGGGAGGCCTCGACGGGTCCGTTAGAGCGGAGTCCGCCTCGCCGGGACGGAGCACACTC
Organism: Ganoderma sinense ZZ0214-1; assembly: GCA_002760635.1. Taxonomy (NCBI): domain Eukaryota; kingdom Fungi; phylum Basidiomycota; class Agaricomycetes; order Polyporales; family Polyporaceae; genus Ganoderma; species Ganoderma sinense. The sequence continues at coordinate 1,385,568 of AYKW01000004.1, forward strand.
AAATCACACTCGGGCCGCTTCATTCTTCGAGCTCCGACCGAAAGCGGGGCGTGAGAAGTTCGACACGGCGCGTGCCAACAGGGTCCGGTCATCGGCAGGGCACGTCGGCACTACCCTCGACGACCTTGCTGCACCGACATTGAGCAGCGTTTCTGTGGAACTCTCCCGAGCAAAATGGCTCTCTCATATTTCCCTGCGTCGGCCAGCGCCAACGTGGGGTCGCCTCAAATCGTGGCGGAGAGCTCGCCGAAGCACCTTAACGAAGGAGTCCAGGAGGCATATATTGAGCACAAGGATAGGTGAGCACTTTGTTCATTGATCGCGTGGCCTAGACCTGCGTATGGTGTTGGTGCTTTCATATGTCATGCTTCGAAAGTCCAAGAAGAACGTGGGTAAGGAGACAAATTGCGCACGGAGTCCGCGCCGTGTTGACGGTAGGGTAACGGCAGTCTTCTTGCGCAAGGATGGTTTATATGCGTCAGTTGGGCCTCGACCTCGTGTCAGAGAATTTGGGTCCTTGAGTACTCGGGGCATGGATTCTCAAAGAGGTCGTTGACCCTGTCGCGGAACGGCCTTTGCATCATGCAGGCTGGGAAACAAGTGTGGAAACACGGCCGAACGTGGGGGTCTTCTACACTTCACACTGGAGCAATGCTCTCAGTACTTCGGCTTTAATGGGCTACATGGTCGAGCTTTATGCGAATTCATGCCATCATTTGCTAACATATGGACAGGTTGCTCAAGGCTTTGGACTCCACCAAGTCAATCCTTGGAGAGCTTCGGAAGTTCAACAAGGACGACTGGGTCGTTCGCTATCCTCAGCTGCAGGAGCAGCCCGCCGCAGCTGAGTCCTCCATTAGTCCTAAGCGGAAGGGAGCGCGACGATCTCTCTCTTTCCCCGACGACCCCTCTTTCCAAGCCGATGTCATTGTCAGTCCCGCTAAGGCGGGCCTAACTCGCTCAGTGACTCTCGCGTCGATTGCCGACAAGGACGAAGAACCCGCACCCGACGCAGAGGATGACACAGATGGTCTTGTGTCGGCCGCCGAGGCGTCAGACTTCCACGTCTTCCGCCTTGACCTCAAGCTCGGCCCCCATGGCTCGTCTTCCTCGCCCGCAGCTCTCGTAGCGCAACTCGAAAAGTCTTCCATCGCCAATCTCCTGGACGACCGCGTCGTGAGCGCGGTTAATCATCTCGACAAACTCCGATCGCGTATCGAAGACACGTCTTCGAAGGTCCTCGTCACCGGTGATCTCAATGCGGGGAAATCGACCTTCGTCAATGCGCTCCTCCGCCGAGAGATCATGCCGGTGGACCAGCAGCCATGCACGACAGCGTTTTGCGAGGTCCACGACGCTACGGAGAATGACGGAAAGGAGGAGGTCCACATCTTGAAAGATGGTGCCACTTATTCGACCAAGGACGAGACCACCTTTACGCGGGCTAGTCTCTCGGATCTTGATGCGATTGTCTCCGAGAATGAGAACGAGTCGCAGGTTCTTAGGGTCTACTTGGCCGACCCCCGTGACCCCCAGGCATCCCTGCTTAGCAACGGAATCGTCGACATATCTCTCATCGACGCACCGGGTCTCAATCGAGACAACACCCACACAACCCGCGTTTTTGCAAGGCAGGAGGAGATCGACGTCGTGGTTTTCGTCGTGTCCGCGGAGAATCACTTCACCCTTTCCGCCAAGGAGTTCCTGACGAACGCGAGCAAAGAGAAGGCGTATCTATTCATCGTCGTCAACAAGTACGAGCAGATCCGGGATAAGGCCAAGTGCAGGCGTCTGGTCCTCGAACAAATCAAGCAGCTCAGCCCACGGACGTACGAAGACGCGGAGGACCTCGTCCACTTCGTCGATTCGCAGCAGGCGCTCCACGAGAACACAACCCCATTCGGCAACCTCGAGTCCGCTCTTCGGTCCTTCGTCCTCGTCAAGCGTTCCAAGTCCAAGCTGGCGCCTGCCTCGACATACCTCACCAAGCTTCTCTCCGACGTTGACCTCCTCGTCGGCGCCAATGCCATCGTTGCGCAGTCGGAGCTGGAGCGTGCTCGCGACGACATCAACCGTGTCCGCCCCGTGCTCGAGAAGATGAAGGGCAGCCGTGAGGCCCTCGAGGAGAGCCTGGAGTTCGTCGAGGAGGACGGCGCATCGCGCTCCCTCACGCGGGGCAAGGACATCCTTAACGACGCCGTCGAGCGCGTCGGCCAGGGCCAGCCGGGAGTCGGCGCTGTTTCTCTCCCGGTGTACCCCGGACTCTTCGGCATCTGGGAGTACGCAAGCGAGGTCCGCCGCGCGCTCCTTGCGTCCTTGGACTCTGCAGTCAAGCTCACCGAGGACGAGGCGCGCCTCATCACGACCGAGGCCGTCGGCAGGATTGCTGCGCTCGGCGACAAGCACCTTCCCGATGGTGTCGAGCGCTCGCGGCGGGTCTTCATGCCCGAAGCCATGTTCGCCTGCCGCAAGGACAAGAAGGGCAACCGCCGGTCGCGCCAGCCCACTGTCGTCGCTGGGGGCTTGTACGGCCTCGGGCTCGGGCTTGCTCAACGCCCCGACATGCTCGATACGTCCTTCTTTGATCTCTTCGACGTCCAGCACCAGTTCTGGCTTCACTTCGGTGACGGGAAGAACGAGCTCCACGCTGAGGAGGTCACTGTTAGCACGCTTGGCGTCGTGTCCGTCGGTATCGGCGCTCTTACCATGGTCGGCGGGAAGGTCGTCGGCGCGCGCAGCCTCCTTGAGGGCGTCGTGCGCGTCTGGGACTTGCTCGAGAACGAGACCGCGCGTAAGTGGGCGGCCCCCGTCCTCGGCGCGGTCTCCATCGGCCTCGTCGGATACTACGTCTTGGAGCTCCCGACCACCATCCCAAGGACGGTCGGAAGGAGGATTAAGACGTCGCTGGCGAAGGAGGGCGAGGAGAAGGGCGAGGAAAGCTCGTTCGTCGGCGCCCATGCCGCCCGCGTGAGCCGCGAGACGCGCAAGGTGCTCAGGCTCGCAGCGTGGGACGTCAAGGAGCGCTTCCGCAGCGCGATGGACGAGCGCGGGCGGGAGGTCCACGGCGCTGAGGACAAGGAGCGGGGAGCGGTTAAGGCGCTCGACTACTTCCACAGGGTCGAGCAACGGACGGGTGAGGTGCGGGAGTCGGTCGTGCTCGTGAGCGCTGCGTAAGCAGCTGGCCACTCCGGACGCACTCCCGCGCTGTCGCCGCTGCTGTTGCTGGTCCTGTGGTTGTACTTATGTGTGGTCCGTTCGCTTCGCTTTCGCGTCGTATATCGCTTATCCCCTTCTGCCCCTCCAAGGTCTCTGGCTTTATGCTGCTTTGCTTACAAGTATTATCATCCGCCATCCCTGTCGGCTAATGGTGCTGAGGGATCCCGGCGACGCCCCACGATTTTATAGATTTCCCGTCTGCGAGACCTTGCCTACGCTCCTTTTATGTGCGTCCGTACTGTTATGCACACCGCTACTTACGTTCTGGTACATTACGACCATCATGTATTGCTGTACGAGCTGGAAGACTACCTATGTCGGGCGGGAATCGTCCCGACTTGTTTATACGTATTTCAAGAGCTGCGTCTGCCCTTTCGCCTCGCCGTCACCGTTCGAGATGATTCTTACTTCTGGGCGCATCAGCTAATGGCCTTCTGGCCACTCCGTCAGGAACAGGATGCCAATAGGCACTCATTATGCGTCTTGAGGAGTCAGCAGGTGAGTGTTTGCTGTCTGCTATTCCTTACGGCCTTGGAACTGATACAAATGTCAGGTAAGACCTTACCCCCGGATGGTACTATTGGGTGATTCTTTAGGGTCAAACCACAATGCGATGTACAAGGGGAGGTCAAGTTTCAACTGGTACCCCTCGAACCCGTCAAGGCGGCCTCCCCGGATCACCTGCGAAGGGGCTTCGCAAGTGTTAGATGCGAAGAAGTAACGATGGGCGGCGCGGTGATCTCGTGGGCGCAAACCATACGGGGCAAGATAAAAGAGCGGCGTGGGCAGATATCTGGGTCCAACAGTCGTCCATCTTGAGCGACCCATGTCTTTCCAACTCCCAGAGCCGCAGTCCAACCAAGCGTATGTGGAGGTGTCTGCCCTCGAGGCCGGGATCATCACGATGCCGTTGATGATCGTCTTCCAGGGAGCGGGACCCAAGGACACCAGCGTCATCCCTTCCCTCGCATTCTTTCTCCGCCACAAACAGTCAGGCGAGCATCTCATGTTCGACCTCGGGGTGCGACGAGACACGGAGGCGCTGGCACCCAGGACACAGTGGTTGATCAAGAACCACATGCCGGTCGAGGTGCCGCAGACCGTCGAGGAGTCGCTGAAGAAGGGAGGGCTCCACCCGGAGGACGTGCAGACCGTTATTTTGAGCCATCTGCACTACGACCAGTAAGTCATCGCTCATCTCGTGCCGGTGTCGATCGTGGAGAGCTAACGTGCATTCTGTCCTCATAGTGTTGGGAGACCTGAATCCTTCACGAACGCGAAGTTTGTAGTAGGGCCGGGAGGGCGCGAACTGCTTGAGAAGGGGTTCCCCGGCAACCCTGAATCTGATATTCTGACCTCGACGGTTCCCCTCGATGAGAAGCGTTCGCGTTTCTTGACTCACGAGGAGTTCAACGTCTCCATAGGACCTTTTCCCCGTGCCCACGACTACTTCGGCGATGGCAGCATGTACATCGTCAACGCAGATGGACACCTTGCAGGACATATCAATATCCTTGCAAGGACGTCTGCGTCGGGGTCGTGGATCTACTTGGGGGGCGACACCGCGCACGACCTGCGGCTCCTGACGGGCGAGAAGGAGGTCGCAGAGATCGTGACCCCGGACGGCCACAAGCACTGCGTGCACGCGGACAAGGAGAAGGCGATCGAACATATCAAGCGGGTTGGGAGTTTGTTGGCGGTTCCGAAGGTTCATGTGTTGCTTGCGCACGATCGGGAGTGGTATGAAAAGAACAAGAACGGAGATGCGTTCTTCCCTGGTGTCATTCCCGCAGTCTAGAAAGTTCAGAACGATCTATGTATTCCCCTTTGCGACAAAAGGATGGTGTGATCTTGTCAGTAACGAGGGCTTGGGCGCTTTCAGTGTGACCACTCAAAGCGAACTCAAAGTACTCAAAGGTTCAAGCTTCCGAGTCCCCATGGCGACTAACCAGCCTTACTCCGTCATCCTCCCCGAAGCTCTTCCGCCCTCTCCCCTAGGAAAACTTTGCAATCGTCCCCTTTTTCAACATGTTTCATCTTAACTCTCCCGACAAAGAAGTCAATAATGCCACCGATGCAGTGCGATCCCTCATAGGGAGACTAGAATACGCACAGTTTTACCAAGACGTACCGAAGTAAGATCTTTCAATCAATACGTGTCAAAATAACAGATCATGACCCCGCACCGCAGAGGCTCAAATACCATTATACTTGAGAATGTGAGTGGCCCTCAGCTTTAATTGGTGCTAGTAGAGATATACTTAATTTAAATCCGTCTTGATTCTCAAGCTACGAGACCTCGATGGTCTGCTCGCCGAGGCATCGATCGTAACACGTCGATATCTCAACACAGCGGCGCCGATCAATCACTGTCCTAACGAAATCTTGTCGGAAATATTTGCTCTGTCCGCAACAAAGAAATTGTCGCCATTTTCTTCCGGTCAGGACCGCGTGCCGTTCGTGGTCGTCGAGAAACTCCTCCCGATCACTTGGGTTTGTCATGCATGGAGGACCGTGACGCTCTCTACTCCATCCTTGTGGTGCGATATCATCTTCGGGAGGAGTTGGAGCCAGCGTCTCATCTCACAGGGTTTGGCTCTCGCCAAGAGCCTTCCTCTTCGTTTACACGCTCGGAAACTACGCAGAGACGTTGAATCCATCGATGAAGCGATGCGCACGCTTCGGGATTTCGGTGACCACTTCCGGGAGGTATATCTTCAGGTGGAGAACCTGTGGTGGAATCAAATCTTCGGCAGTCTTCCTGCACATTCTTCCCTTCTCACCCGTTTGACTATCGATAGCAACTATCGGAAATACCCGTCGAGCGTATTCTCACCTGGAATGCATTACTTTGGCGGCATCGCTCAGGGCTTGCAACACCTCCGTATCCATGGTGTTCCTTGTCTCCCTACGGACCAGTTCCCAAACCTCACCCACTTTGCCGTATCCGACGTCAACGTTTACCCGCTCTCCACAATTCTTTCCGTCTTTGCCAACATGCCAAGCCTGGAAGTCCTTTCATTCGCTCTCGTTATCGAAGAAGGCAGTGCCACTCATTGTGTTCCGGATACTATCGTGGAACTCCCCCACCTCCGCCAGCTCACCGAGCGCCATGACATTTCCATTTTTTGTGATGTCCTGCAAGTACTTCCGATGATCAAAATCCCTTCTACGTGCCTTGTCCAAATCGACGAGCAGGGGAGCAACGACGTAACTTCCATCGCTGGCCTACTATACAGAGAGGCCTTTCCCCAAAACCTCACCCGGCTTCGCATCATGCCACATCATGATATGCACCCTATGATCACTTCCAGCTACGAAAATAAGAAGACAATTCAGTATTACCTCGAGGTACTCAACGATGCAGGGACTAGCGGATTAATTCTCGGGATCCACTCCAGGTACAGCGGACTGTGGACCGCAGAGGACCGCACCGAGGTCACAGACACCTTCGTCGACTTCCTCTCTGACACCGTCGGAGCCAAGCTCGTCTCCAATGTCAGGGAACTCTGGGTGCACAACTGGACGGACTTGGTCAACGACAGGCTCTTAGCCGTCATCCCCCCCCATCGACACGCGGGGCCTTGTCCTCGCCCAATCGCCTCACGGCCGGACGGAAATCCCAGAGTCCATCGTGCAGCCGGCAGAGGACGGGACTTTCTGCTACTGTCCCGACTTGACCTCGTTATATGTCTACGCGTGTAGGGCCAAAGACGTAGGCCGTGCTCGTAGGGCGGCCATTTCACCGGTTCGCTATCGAGTGCGAGCAGGAGGAGTCGGGCTCAGGAGTGACAGTGAGATCCCAGGTGCTCGGGCTGGAGTGGCTTGTGCGCGAGCTATCGGTGACGGTTGGGGTGACGAGGCTGGAATATGACTGGTGGAAGCCCTGTGCCATTCCCGAGGGATGGTCAAGACATGGGGTATACCCTTGGCCGGACAGGCGGGAGTACTGAAGTCATAGGGACGACGAGATGGATGAGAAGAACCCAGGCCAGCCAGCAGTCCTCTCAAATCGAGCTGACTAGCAATCGCATCACACAATGATTCTTGCATGGTCTTCCTGGCGAATGGAGGTCGTAGACAAAAGCGAGGGAGAACGAAGAATACATAAATAGAGTATGTGTTCCTACGGACGTATCAATTACAACTACACATACACTCGATCCAGGGTGACACAGTGGAGTCGGCCGCAGCCGTAATATGGGATTCGCTAGTAAGGAGAGTTGATGAGGGCGATGATGATGATGGGACGTGGTATGGTATAGAGGGGATACGGATACCCTAGCCAGGAGTAGATCGATAATAACGAGAAACACAATCAAGAAACGAAACTTTCGTGGCCCCTTGGGCCGAAATGCGCCTACACGCATGTACGCAAGAGTCGACACCCGGCGCGGGCAACCTCGATCACCGCCAGGCAGGAATGACGGGACACGAGGCCCACGCGCCGTGCACTGCACCAGCGGCGACGCGCGCATCCAGCTATCCGCCTCAGAGAGAGGCGCTCGCCGGACCCTCCATGCCCATCTTCTTGCGCACGACTTCGAACGTCTTGAGCATCTTCCTCCGCGCCCCCAGGGCCGCGACGCCCTTCGCCTCAAGCTGGGCCTCGTCCATGAGGACCATGTCGCGCCACGATATGCCTTCGAAGTTTGGTGTGTACTTGTGGAGCCGCAGGCTCCGCAGCCACGCGGGCACGTCCTCGAGCAGCTTCGGGTCGACGTCCTCGTCGTCCTTCTTTTCTCCAGTCCGGGGGAGCGGCGACGACTTCGCGCTGTTCCCGCCTCGGCCCATCCCGCGGTTCCCGCGCATGTTCCCGTTGTTGCCCATCCCCATCCCGAACGGGCTGAGACCACCCTGGCCGAGCTGACCAAGTTGGCCCGCCGCCGCCATCTGCATCGCCAGCATCTGCTCAGGGGTCAGGCCCATCGCAGCCAGGTTCGACATGTTGAACATGCTGTTGAACGGGCTGACGGGCGCCATGCCCGCCGCGGCGAGCGCAGCCATGTTGAAGCCACCGGTGCTAGACAGGCCCGCGAGCCCAGGGTTGCCCATACCCATGGCACCGAAGCCAGCCATACCGAGGCCGTTCATGCTGCCGTCGTCGCTGAAGCGGCCCGACGTGTTCGAAAGCGCAGGGCTGCGCGCTCCACCCCAGCCAGCCTGTCCGCCGAACGCACTGAGGTTGCCGTTGTTGCTCCCAGAGCGCAGGCCGCCGGAAACGTTGCGCTGGTTGCCGCCGTTCTGACCCTGGTGTTCCTCGCCGTCGTTGTTGCCCTGCGCGCCCTTCGAGAGGCGGTTGAACTTCTTCGGGGGGTCTGAGATAAGGGGAACGGCAGCGCCTCCGCTCGCAGTCCAGTCGTTGAGCTTTTGGGCCGCGGCGTCGAGGCTCTGGCCAGGGTTGCGAGTGTCCTTGAAGATCGGGATGAGGGGCGTGTTCACCATGCTCGCCCAGCTGCCTCCCGGCATGGGGGACAGCTGGTCGCCTTCCTCGCCTCGCGGCGACTTAAGGGCGTTTGCAAGACCCGAGAAGTCGGTGCTCTTCGGACGCGACGCCGGGTTAGCCGAGATGGTGATCTCCTGCGCGGGAGACGACGACCGCTCATCGACCTGCCCGAGCTGGTTGGAGCCAGTGCCCCACGTGTTGCGGTCAGCGCCAAGGGTAGAGGAAAGCGCAGGGGCGGAAATGCGATGTGCAGCGTTGCTCGCTTTAAGCTTCGCGCGCTGCTGGGCAAGGGTGGCAGCAGCGTCGCCAGCGTTGTTCGCGGACTCGGGCGAAAGGAAGTTGCTGCCACCGATAGCTGAACCTGAGAAGTTGCGCGCGGTCGGCGACGCCGGGAGGTTCGACTTCAATCCAGGGGACTTCATGTTCATGCTCGCAAGCTTGGCCTCCATCTGGCTCTGCATCGAGCCCCCCATGGCAGGCGAAAGGAGGGCGGTCATGGGATCGGACCGGGCCATTTGCTGAAGGACGGTGATGAAGAACCGAATCTGAACCTGCGTAGAATGTTGCAAAAGACTGTAAAGAGCGGCTGTGCGCTCAGCTTCGGAGAGAACTTTGAACCCTGAAAGAAAAGTCAGTTTAAATCTGCAGTTCAGGATGGCCAACCGCTGTTCTGCATCTATAGCAGAGTGCTCTACAAGCATATGCTCAACGTGAAATTTTACTCACATTGCTCGATGGCACTCAGTTCCTCCTTGAAATTGACGTCAAGAGAGGCAGCAGCCATTTCTTCCTACACGATGAAAAGAGATCATAATCATGAGAAGTTGCAGAATAGATAATGATACTAATACTCACCAGCGTCACCTCGTAGTTCTGGAAAGTCTCGAACCACTGGTCGATAGCTTCGGCTGCAAAATGGATGAGTCTTCGGACCACAAACAGATCGGCGACCTCCCGTTCGGCAAGAGGAGATAAAGTTTCATAGTCGGAAGCCCTGTTACCCACTTCGAGAGCAGTGCTAGGTCTGCTCTGCCACAGCGAGGCGACCAGGACGCAAACAAAGGAAATGCGACCATCCACCAAATCGCCCAAGTCGTCGAACAGGCAGCGGACGATTGAAGCCATTTTTGGCGACAGTCCGTAGCTAACGAGCGTGATGGTGCGCCGGTGGTCCATAGCCACCCGGAATGGTGCCGAACGGGATCTGAAGCGACTACTCACCCTCTGGGGTCTGGAACATGCCCGCGCTGCCCAAAAGCTCGCTTGTGGGGCGGGCGCCGCCATTGGTCGCACCGGGGCGAGGAGAAGCGGGAGAGAGGCCGCCCTGGACACCGACAGGGCGAGCGGTGGGGCCCATGGAGGCGCGGAAGTTGGGGGACCTGCCGCCGGGGGCGGGGGACACGCTGGGGCTAGGAGGGGCGAGGCTAGACATGTTTTGGTATTGTTGAAAGAGTTAAGTGGCGAAGGACTGCAAGTCGACGTCGAGTCGGAGTTGGCTAGAATCAAGCAGCACGTTCCGGGGTGCGTGCAACGATGTCTAGACAAGACCAGCGGAGCCTGCCGGTCTAGGGAATGACAAAGTCGGTGAAAGACGGCTCGCGACGGGGACGAAGGTCGAGGCGGACGTCGAGGACGATGAGGACGATGGGAAAGGAGCTCGGTGGGTGTTGAACACCTTATGCTGGCACCGGCACAAACACGCACAAACACGCCCCGTGGCTCCGACTCCGACTCACCTCTGATCCTCCCATCACCATCTGTTCATCCAGACCGCCCGCACACCGCCCCCCTCCTTTCTCCGTTCACGGGCCCTCTGCCCGACACACGCCCGACTTCATGAGAATATCGTCCAGCTCACTCCACCCGGGCACGATTAGAATTAAAATTTAGTTTACTCTCGAGGGTACATTCGGCGCGAACCAACTCGAACACAAACAAACGACATTGATTTTGTCAAAGGAGCTCCATAAAAACATCCTTGCATCGTCCCCTCTGATTTGATTTCGAAGAACTGTCTGTTCGTTTCATCCTGTCCGCCTTTGCCAATCGAAGACGCTGCGGTGCTAACATTAGTTTCAGTGGGAACCCGGATGAACACCAGAGCGTCAGCTTGCGGCACGCCACAAGAGCGTCGGCGGGCAGGCAAGACCGGCTTAGCACGTATAGCTGTGGAGCCCTAGTTTTGGTAGTTGTGTACCAGAGGGGGATAGTCCCGCCGTTCCTGTTCCTGGCTACTTGACGGGTCAGCCTCCGCGAATGGATTATGATACAGTACTATGTAAGTACTGCATCCTCCCGTCGACGAATCAATGGTTTCGGCAATTCTGGTGCTGAGTCCACTGGCAATTCTCGTTGCCGTGGTCCATGCTTCCTGAAGGCCCACTTACTTAATGTACGGCAGCTTTCAATGGATATAAAAACATCTGCCTCGCGGCCCAATCTCCGTTCGCTTCAGAGGTAATCGAAGAGCAACCGTCGTATTACGGACAAAACATTCCGGCAGTAGGCGACATAATACATGCAGGGGCCGTGCTACTTCCACGCTTTGAAGCGTCTGAGCCGTCGTTCTTCTGCCATTCAACTTCGAGCGGTTCCGTAAGTCTGAATCCGTGAGACATCGTCACGGACTGCACGGACTGCGGGTTCATTGCGAGGTTCCCCACGATCACCTCCATTCAGAGCTCCAGAGCTCCAGAGTTTCGATTTCCTCTCCAACATGTGCGTAGGTGAGACACGGTGTTTGTCGCCGCCCCAGACAATCTCCTTGCATCCTGTGTATCGGCCCGATTCATGAAAGCGCCTGCCGGACGCTCACCCCGGACAGGCGCTCATCGAATTGTGGGTCGGTGACGACGGCCAAGAGGATGAATCGGATGATGGGTCTGACGACGGCACCTTATCATTTGTGGATCCGAAGCTTTTCGAATTTGCTCCGAGACATCCGCCAGAAGATCAAGTACCGCACAGAAAAGATGCGTGCTGTGTTTAGCCCTGATGCGCTCACGGCCGATCTCCCATCGCTCTGCTCGACCTCACCAAAATCGGTGATTCCGCGACGGTGCATCGAGGGTCGGGTATATGTAAAGTCAAATAAGTGCTGTATCGCCAAAGCCGTCAAACTTGCCGGATCAGTTGCAGCCCGTATGGAACGGAGGCGGGTGGTGATGTGGGTGGGTGGAGAGTAGGGAGGTACTATGTAGTGTGTATCCGTCTGACAAGGAGTGCGAGATGGACCAGGCTGTTCGTGGGTCGATGTCGTCGGCGCAACAGGTGAAGATACATAATGAGGCGAGAATGGGGTGGCAGTGGCGGACGGTTTGCAACCTCTATGACCAACCCGATGAGCTTCGGGATTTCCGTCTGCACTAGCGGTTGCCGGGCCAGGACGAGACCCATCGTGTCGATCAGGGGGATGAGAGCCAAAAGCCTCTCGTTGCCCAGGTCCGTCCAACAGTGTACCCAAACCGGAGGTCGTGGGCTGTGTCGCCCCCTCAGTCGATCCACGAGCCTGTCGCGGACGACCATAGTCGTGCGTACGTGGGTACGACGTTCCTGGCAGAGGGGCTGGAGGCGGTAGCGGACGCATACGGAGGATGGGGCGAATGGATCCGGTGGGGTTCACGGGCCAAGTGGAGGCCAGTACTCCTGCCATTCTGGCCAGCGAGACGGCCCATATCCCTCCGGAATGGCACAGGGCTTCCACCAGGCCCGCTTCTTCTCCCCCACGGTCACGGATAGCTTGCCGACAAGCCCCTCTAGTTCGAGCGCCTGGGATCGCACTTCCAGGCTCGACTTCCCCTGCTCGCACTCGATAGCGAGCTGGTCCAGTGGACGTCCTGCCTCCTTCCGAGCGGTGGCCACTATGCGAGCTCGGTCGACGTCCTCGGCCCCGCAAGTGTAGACGTACAACGACGTCAGGTTGGGGCAGTGGGTAAAGTCCCCACCCTCTGTGAGCTGCCCGATGGACTCCGGGATTTCCGTCCGGACGTAGGGGGGTCGGGCGAGAACCAGGCCTAGCGTGTCAATCGGGGGGATGGCGGCCAAGAGGCTGTCGTTGACCAGGTCCGTCCACATGTGCACCCAGAGTTTCCTGACATTGGAGACGAGCTGGGCTCCGACGGAGCTGGAGAGGAAGTCGGCAAGGGTGTCCGTAACCCTATTGCGGTCGTAGGCGGTCCACAGTCCGCTGTGCATTTCCCGGATGCCGAGCCTGAGTCCGCTAGTCCCGGTGTCATCGAACACCTCGAGGTAGTACAGATTGATCTGGTTGTCCTCGTCGCCGTCGTTGTAGACGTGGTTAGGTATGATGCGGAGCCGGGTGAGGTTCTGGGCGAAGTCTCGCGTGTACAGCGAGCCGGCGATAGACACCAAATCATCGCCCATCTGCTGGTCAATGTGGACAAGACATGTGGAAGCGAACTTGATCATTGGCAGTAAGCCAGTGATGGAGCAAGGGGCGCTATCCTTCAACACGAGTTGATGGAGCTGGGGGAGTTGGACGATTGCATCTGAGTCCCCGTGACATTGCGCGATGCTTCCTTTTTCGATCTCAATGTCAAGGTTGGCTGTCTGTAGCATTGGCATGTTTGAGAGGACGGAGAGGACGATGTGAAGTGTGAAGGACCCAAGGCCGGTGACCACAAAATGGGTGAGGTTTGGGAACTTATCCGTAGGAAGAAAAGGGACTTGATGGATACATAGTTGTCGCAGGTTATAAGCGAGGCCTCCAAAGAAGTTTTCGCCGTATCTGTTCGGCTCCTCTCGTGGGCTCCACGGTTGAGCATCAATGGTGAGATGGGTGAGAAGAGTAGGGTTTGTGGGAAGACTTTTGATGATTCTATACCATCCCAAGCCGTATACGAGCTGAATGTATGCCTCCCGGACGGAATGGCCCGACTTCTCGAACATGCGGAGGATGTCATTGTCTGGGATGCGCCAGCTGCCCTTTCGTCGGGCGTGTATCCGGAGAGGGACATTTTTTGCAAGAGCCAAGCACCGCGAGCTGAGTTCCGTCTTCAACCTCTTATCGATTACGACGTCGCACCAGAGACAAGGTGTATATAGGGCAAGGTTTCTCCACGAGTGGCAGACCAAGGTGACTGGACGGAGCTTCTGGACGACCACGAAGGGTACGCGACAATGACCAGGCGAAAAGGACGGCAGTGTCTCTGTGGCGGATAGCGCGAAAATTTCCGACAGGACCTCTTCAGGACAACGATTTATCGGCGCCACTGTGTTAAGATATTGACGTATAGTGGATGATGCCTCTACGAGCAAGTCATCGAAGCGTCGTAGCTTCAGCGCGGCGGTTCATGACCACGTTAGAGCGAATATGAGGGACACCTGGTGGTGGAAGGTTACGCACACTATCAAGTGTTGCATACGACACCCTAAAGGCACTATGTTACACTTCGTCTCACAAAAAGCTCCTCGAAAAGGCCTCACCTAGGTACGTCTCGATAGTAGCTTGAACGTTTGAGTCGTTCCATGAGAGATCGTACTAAATCCGCGGCACTGGTGAGATCGTGACTGGTAGAGTCGTGAAACGACATTATGGGAAAGTAGGCGATCCAAGCTGTTGTGGGCAACTTGAACTTCAAGTTGATCAGGGGGTGCACGTGGTCAACGTTCACTCCTCAGGCGCTTAATATACTTTTTTGGTAGTCAACTAGCGCCAAACGCAATAAGCGCCCATAAGGAGGTCGTCTTCCGACCAAGAGTCGCAGAGGACCCTATACCTGTCTGCAACGTTGTCGGTCAGTCACCTCATCCTCAACATATCATTCGCCGTGGAAGCTTACACCTCGCATAGCCATGCTTGCTAGTATGCGTCAAGCTGCTGCGCGGGTCGCATTCCCCCGCGTTGCTGGCGTACGGACACTCACCACAGGCTCCCTTCCCCCCGCTGCCGCCAACCAAGTGCCCACGATCTCCACCGCAGGCCCTGTCACAACGCCATTCATGTCCGGCCCACCCTCCGCTTCGAGCTCGCTGTCGAATGCGGCCGCGTCCATGCAGGCCCCCATTATCCACATCCCTCCAGCGGAGGACCCGCTCCTGCACTTGTTCACCTCCCTCGTCATGTTCGATGGCAAGCGTCAGGCCGCCTCTCGCGTCGTCACTAGGATGCTCCTGCATATTCACGCGTTCACCAAGGCCCCGCCGCTCCCTATCCTTCGCCAGGCCATCGACATCGCCGCGCCCCTCCTACGCTGTCGGCAGTTCAAGCGCGCCGCGAAGCAGTATGTGTTCCCGATGCCGCTGAGCGAACGCCAGAGGACGACGACGGCGATCAGATGGATTTGGGAGGCGGCGAAGACCAGGGGCGGGAGGCACGTTGAGGAGCGGTTGGCGAGGGAGATCATAGCGATCGTGAAGGGGGAGAGCGAGGTGCTGAAAAAGAAGTCCGACGTACACAAGCTTGCCGTCCTCCATAGGTGCGTAGTTGCTTTCTGCCGGCTGTATCGCGTCTCATTGTTTTCTGTTTCTCTTTTTCTCCCAACTATGCAGAGGCAATATTGTCAAGCCGCCCCGAGTTCCCAGGTCGAACCAGAACTAGACTTCGCTGGGTCCTGCCTTTATCTGTATCATTCATCCCTAATGCCATAATTTGCTGCCTTTTCCTTGGACTGTGGTCATCTTCTCGCTCCTTCTATATGAGAGGCGTATTGGTCAATATATGACCCTCCGACACTATCACCTGGTCCTAAGGGTAACATCGTGAGGAGGCCAGGAAGATTGGCACGTTCTGGCCGAAGAACTTTTGAATCTCTCACGCAGCATACACATGGCAGAACACCCCTGGACACAACAGGTTTACAGGGCGTACTCGAAGTCAATCCACTCCGGCCGCTCGAGGAACACCTTGTCAACCGTGAAATTCTTCGCCTCCTCCTCAGTTAGGATATGGTCTAGGGGAATACGGGCCGAAGTATTGCCACCCGGGCCTGCGAAGGTGTCACGAATTCAGTTTCGTTTAGATATAACCTGAGGGTCTCCGTATGCGCACGGTCTACGCACCAGACGAATCAAACTCCGCGTAGAAAGTCGTATTCATGATCACAGGTCTAGAAAGCTTGTTCAGGCAGGCGTTGGAACCGCGACACACCCACAACGTACCGCGCGCTATCGAATGGAGTCCATCCGACCGGTTCAATGCTCTCATCCATGAAGGTCCGCAGGTACACCGTAGTCGCGAGGTCGTTCCAGGGCCTGCCAAGGAAGCATTTTCCGTCGGTAACCGTGGTAGCATTCGCATCTGGGGACTGCAAGAGAAGGCTGGTGAGTAGGCAAATGGATAAACCGCAACCTTTAGTATGACGCACGCGCATGATCCTCGAATTGGAGATATATGCGCCGTATCGATTGCCAGGAGCGTCGGTCAGGTTCGTGCCCTTCCAAGCGGCGATTCCACCGCCGCAGGCACGGTTAGCCAACGTGACGTTCTCAAACCAGCTGTATCGTATTCAGCACGCGGGCGCAAACGAAATCGGTGGACAAGCCACTTACGCCGTTCCGAAGCCGAATAGATCTAAGTACATAAGTGTGTCAACAGCCACCAAGCCGCGTAAAATCCGTTCTGCTCACAGTCCGTCTGCCCGTAGATGATGCTATCGACGACATACGTGCTCCCGTTTCGGCCTGTGTACCACGTGTCCTGGAAGCTCGCGAATGCGCACCCGTAGAACGACGCGTTCGCGTACGAGATGTCCGTCACCAGCGCCTGCGAAATGGAGAAGTTCGCCTGCGTTCGGACATGCTACAGTCAGCCTACACGCGCACATCGCACATACATCATCTGTGTGACTCGCAGCTCGGTTCTCAAAGTCGATGTTGTATGCCTTGAAATCGACGTTGCCGAAGAGCGGTTGGAGGGGCGCACCCGTCGGCCCGGCGCCGATGAGCGAGGCGTTGAAGGAGGGCGCGACGAGGAGGACGGCGGACTGCGCGTCGTCCATGCCCGTCTGGACGAAGGTGCTGTTCCAGATGTGCACCAGATTGCGGGTTGATGCGTTTCCGGCGGGGTCGAAAGCGGTCTCGGGGTCGAGTTGGCCCTGGCCATATGTGGCATGAGCAAGAGAACACTATGGCATATTATGGTCTCTGTAGACATACGAGAAGGGTGAGGGGAGCCGTCCGCGTTATGTTTACGGTCTCATGATATTCCCCGGCACCTATGAGCATTGTGGCTGGCAACCCTTCCGGGCTGTGAATGACTAGTTAGCGCATATGTATAGTCACCATTCTAAGGGAAGAGAGCGTACAGAGATGAAATAGCCTCTTGGATGCTAGTGAACTTGGCACGAGGGTCATCTTGAGAGACAAAGATCGTCCCAGCGGCACAACCAGCCAAGGGGGACAGGCTGTCGGGCTTCTTGAGTTGACACGCGATGTGCGATGGGGACAAGGCCCATGTCGTCGCAGAAAAACCTAGCAAAGGAAGGAGACAGAAGACAAGGTTCATGGTCGTACCCTGCCGCGTTTTCGACAACCTGGCTACCGAACGAATGGTCGTCCTTGTTATACGATGCTGGCGGGCCGTTGAGAGTCATAAGACACCATTGTGACCTTCGCCGTGGCCGGAGCGGTGGAAGCACGGTCACGAAATAATCTCGGATGCATACGTGATCATCTGCCAGAGAAGAACAGTGAGCACAGAAGGACCTTCGTAGCACGAATTCCACGGAGAGTCGGAGACCCGCACCTCTACATAGATCTATTCAAGCCGACGTTGACTTCAAGTGCTCGGAGGATGCACCAACCGGCATTCAAGACTGTTTGTACGGACCGTCAAGGATCGACGGTCGACCAGACTCTGGTAATGGAACAGGCGGACGCCGAATTGGTCCACCCTGGGTCCACCGTTGTGGTGTTAATGCACGCTGGAGCGCTGCGCAGTGCAGAACAGCGACCGACGCGCAGTCGACGGTAGGAGGATGTTTGTACTTGTTTGTTTCCCGCCTCCAAGTCGAGAAGCGGCTCGACGGGCAGCGCAGCCGAGAGTCGTTTCCACCGCATTGTCCCCCATCCCAGCTGCCTCACCACCCCCAACACCGTTACGCCTGTCTAGCTTTCATTCTCTCCAACTGTCGCCACCAACTCCACCATGAGCTTTCAAGACATCGAGACTGGCCTCGCCCAGCGCCCGCTCTCGCCGGGGGGCATCCCGCAGTCGCCAGAGGAGTCCGCATTCGTTACTTTGCAGTCGTCCCTCTCGCTCCAGGTCTTCAAGATCAACTCCAATGTGCAGGGGATCTTGAAACTCGTCGATCAATTGGGCACCGCGAGGGACTCCGCCGCGCTGCGCAAGTCTCTGTGAGTATTCCCATTCCCGAAGCAGGAGGCTGGGCGACGGCGCCGCTCATGCTCGAGGATAGACATGACCTGACGGAGTCGACGCGTGCGATGGCGAAGAGAGGCTCAGACGACTTGAAGAAGCTCGCGGTAATGCAAGCTACCCTGGTGCGTCATGTCGTTAACGTTCTTGGCGGATTGGTGGAGCAGGAGGAATTGATGCATGGTCCTTCAAGCCCCGATACAAGACGTCGTTGCAGAAGACGTCGCATGATTTCCAGTTGTCCCTTGTTGCGTTCCAGCGCGCGCAGCAGGTCAGCGCAGAACGGCAGCGCACAGTAGTCGAGGGTGTCAAGCATGCGGTGGAGGATGAGGCTAACGTCTCGTGAGTCTCTCCTGCTTTCTCGTACATGAAATTCGGCCAGTTTGGGGGAAGACGCTGTCGTGGCTTGTCGTTCGGTTGCTATTCATGGGGGTCACTACAGCCGCATCTGTTTCAAGGCCTCGAAGATTGGCACGCTCTCGCCTATGCTGTGCGCACCATGCTGACTGAATTTGGTTGCTATTCATAGAGAGGAGCAGGCTCTGGCTTCGAGTCCGACACCTTCCCAGCGTCAAGCGCAGATCCTCCAAACACAACTATCACCCCAGGAGCTGGCGTTCCAGGAGTCCCTCATTCAGGAGCGCGAGGCCGAGATTCGGGAGATCGAGACCGGGATTCATGAACTCCACGAGATATTCCGCGACCTCGGCACGCTTGTTCAGGAGCAAGGCGGCATGCTCGGTGCGTGTTCATACAACTGAGAGTGATGGAGGGGTCGCTAATGTTCTTGGATAGACAACATCGAGTCAAATATTTCCTCAATCGCTGTCGACACCGCTGGCGCTGCCGAAGAGCTGACCACTGCACATGAATACCAGAAGCGTGCAGGTCGACGTGCGCTCTGTCTCATGATCGTGCTCGTCATCGTTATCGCCGTCGTCCTTCTAGCAGTAAGTATACTCCCTGTCATGGATCCTCGTTTCCGACTGTCTAATGGTCTCCCCTACAGATTCTGTCATGAGGATATGTACGTATGACTGCGCGCTCATACGGACTTGTGTTAATGTTTTGGATGGTCTACTCAAGTCTACTATGATATATCCTGCCTAGTTTCCAGACGGCGACTGACTTATATCCTTGTTTATGCTGTTATGTAATTATGGTCGCCGTTGTCGCTCTCGCACGAGTGGCATATGCGGACTTCGTCGATACATCGACGGCTAGATGTAGTAGTGTCTCTGTCAATTTGGTGAAGATTAATGCAGCATCAGCGTGGCCCTGCCGCCGTACACGCCTTGAAGTCCGCGGATCCAATAGAAGACGGAGGTTCTGTCAAATTACACACAGCATCCACAAGTTCTGGTCTAAGACTGGTCTATAGTGTCTATCTAAGGTGTCGTAGATTCGAAGCGAGGCGTCTCGTTTTGACTCAGAGACGTGATCCGCGCGGGGAGGAGATGTCGTTATTGTCGGGGACGATGACGTGCTGGGATATATACCATGTCGTGGTGAACTGCAACTGTTTGCAATTTGATCCATCCTGCTGAAACCCTCCCTAGTCTCTGCCATGTCTCTGCCCTGGCTGGCCAGTCCTCAGGCACTCCGTCCTCCTGTATCATCTCGCAACGGCGACGATAACGAACACGACGATGACGAAGGCAAAGATGGTGACAGACAGGACGCTCGTGCTGACGCGCGCGACAGGATAGACGCCGCGGATGAGCGCGTCCTGTACGAGGAAGTACCGCCCGACGCCGACGAGCAAGGTAAATAGGCCCAGCGCAATCATCACCGCACCTAGTGGCCGCGCGAATCGCTGCATGTCCTCGTTCATCGTCTCCGCCGAGAGGGTGAACAGCTGCACGAGCGCTGGACGGACAAGATTCAGCCCACATCGCCGCGATCGCACGTGGGAGGGAGGAGTTAGGAGGGAGTCAGACGCACCGACACCGGTCGAAGCTATGGTTAGACTCGTGCGGGTGTACGCCAGGAAGGTGCGCTCGGACGCGAGATGGTCCCGGGCGACGCTGCCCGAGTTCTCGAGGGTGAGCATGAGCCGCCATCGCTTCGACAGCTCTCGCCACCATGACTCCCTCGCCTCCTCCTTCTTTATCACGGGCCCGCCCACCTCGCGGGCTGTTGCGGCGTCGTCGATGTCGTGCTGCTCTTCGGACCAGTCTGGGGTCGAGCTCCCGCTGCCGCTCCGTGACAGAAGGTTTCGGCCGCGGAGGGACATCTCGAGCGCGGCGTTCTCGTGGTGGTGTCGCTCCCTGGGATGGGCTCGCGAGGGGGCAGGGGAGGGCGGGAGAGGCGGCGAAGCAGAGGTAGGTCGCCTTGTGAGGACCGTCGGGCATTCAAGGGCGGCCATCTTTGGTGGCTTCGGCTAGCAGTATCGATGGTGATGCGGTGTGAGGTATGTGCTCACCGGGGGGGATTGCACAAGAGCTTGTATTTGCCCGCGCTCCCGCGCACGGAGGAGTGGGGGTGCCCCAACAGGCGCATTCGGACCTTGTCGGCCAACGCTGTTTGACGTCATCCGACAGCAGCTTGAGCCTGCTCTCTGCATGAACGGCTTCCTTTGAACCCGTGGGGCCCCACCGATGTCGTGAACCACCGCGGGGGAGGAGGATTTCTCGTCTAGTGCTAGTTATTAATTAACGTCGAGACTCCCTGCGTACTGCCTAAAATTACGACTATATGCTGGAAATCATCACTATCCCTCCTAGAAGCCCTCCAACACCTGCATTTTGCGATAGGTTGAATCATGTTTGCGCGGTTCTAATACCTCTCTGCGGTACTATGTAATTTGACAACACAAGAGTTTCTATCACGTTTCCCAGAGACCTCATCCTCCTTCCTCTCCCTCTGCAATTATGCTCAATGGACTATCGATGTCCTCGCCCGGACTTACCTATATAAACCGACAGCCGTCTGAGGTCTCACCTGCTAGAGCAGAATGTGCGAAGAGTAGCGCGGAGTCCTTCAAACTTGAAAGAATGCGGAGGGATCTCAATTTAGCGCATGACTGTAGCGGAGGGCCGGAGCCGGCCCCAACCGGCCCGGCTCGAGATTCTCGATCACGTGATGCAACGCGTGTAGAGCGCGCAGTTGAACTTCGAAACCGAACTTGCGCTGTCGGGTTTTTGTCCTCGACATCGTCGACGGCGTCGTCCCCATCCCCATCCCCCAGCAGCGATCCCTCTAATCCAGCGAAACCCACTATGACCTCCTCTGTCAACCAGCTCACCCGCCAAATCTCTGCTCTTGAGATCTCTTCAAAGCCCAACACTACGCGGCCAGCCACCACACAACATCAGAAAAAGCCCAGCCAAACGAACGTCTCAAAACTGCTCTCAAAGTATGCTGCTCCCAACCCAATCCAGGGAAATGCGCCTGGGACGTTGCAGAAGGCATCGTCGACGAACTCCATTGCCAGCAAGTCATCCACGAACACATCACGATCGGCATCCCCTACACGATCCGCCGCGCCTGCAGTACCATCAGCGAAACCTATTACTGCCACCATTGACATTGGAAGCTATGACGGAGGATTTGAGATTGAGAACGAGACCCGAGGACATGCAGTGACTGGCGCTGCGGCCGAAGAGCTTGCGCTGGACTCCAGTGTAGCATTGTGAGTGTTTCGTCTACTTATCGAAACCGGGATCGCTCGGTCTTGTCAACCGTGGCGCTGTTGTCCCTCGATATCTTCCAGTTGCTGGTGCATTTTGAGGGGTAATGAGACCGCCTATATTCATGCGAGTGTAGTCTCGCACGCGCGGGAACGCCAATACATACCGCATCGTCAGGCGTGCTCACTACGCTGAAGCGTTGGGCGTTATGTGCATCCCTTTGGCCCTTCAGAGACCTTCATGAATGACAGGCGACTGGTTCATTCTCCCCTGGCTTCTGAAAATACTTACGACTCCTCATACAGTGAGCGGCCAACACGGGAATGGCATCTGACCGACTTCGATATCGGTCGCCCTCTTGGCAAAGGCAAGTTTGGTCGGGTGTACATGGTCCGGACCAAGGCCGAACCAAATTATATCCTCGCCCTCAAGTGCCTGTACAAGTCCGAGATCGTTCAGTCACGCGTCGAGAAACAGATCCGGCGCGAGATTGAGATTCAGCAGAACCTGCGACACCCCCACGTCCTCCGCCTCTACGGCTACTTCCACGACGAGAAGCGCATATTCCTCATGCTCGAGTTCGCGGGTAGGGGCGAGCTCTACCGCCAGCTCACCAAGTACGGGTGCTTCACCGAGAAGCGGAGCGCACGGTACATCGACCAGATGGCGGATGCGCTCATATATCTACACGGGAAGCACGTCATACACCGCGATATCAAGCCCGAGAACCTGCTGCTGGGGATCAACGGCGAGCTCAAGATCGCCGACTTCGGGTGGAGCGTGCACGCGCCTGGAAACAGGCGCAAGACGCTTTGCGGGACTCTCGACTACCTCCCGCCAGAGATGGTTGAGGGTCGGGACCACTCGGAGAAGGTCGATTACTGGGCCCTCGGCGTGCTCACGTACGAGTTTATCTGCGGCTCTCCGCCCTTCGAGGACCTGAGCGGATATAACGGTAAGTCCCGTTGTTGACTGTTGCATACGGAGCAGTCGCTGACCACACTTCGCAGCTACGTACAAGCGCATACAACGGGTGGACTTGAAGATTCCTTCGAAGGTGTCGCCAGAGGCACGCGATTTGATTACCAAGGTAAGCTTTTCTCCTTCTCCTTGGCTTCACCCTGCTGGACGAATATCTCATGGCCTTCAACAGCTTCTTCAGTATGACGCGGAGAGGCGTCTCCCTCTTGTCGAGGTAAGGAAACACCCGTGGATCGTGAAGTATAGATCCAAGGGCCACTCCACCGCCGGCGCGGCGTAGTTTCTTATCGTCTAGGTTCTGCTGTTGCCGTCATCTCGCACTCTCACCAATGGACTCATGCACCGTTTCTCTGCACTCCTATGACTGTATATATAGTAGCTGTACTACAGTCGTCTGCATTGCGCGAATATATCCATGCTTTTGCGCCCTTCTCCCTATTCCGAACGTTCATTAGAAGCCCAGATGCGAACAAGTGTGCAGGCTGGCATTTGTCTTGACTCTTGACCGGTGACCAACTGGATTCGGGGAATTACGCTGGCATTGAAGCGCCGGGGTCCAAGTTTGCCCGATGGGACGAGCGTGCGGCGCTAACCTTCAGACTCCGCCTCTGCACCGTATTCTTCCGGTCCCCACTTCCGTCGACGACGAACACTTCATTCTCTACGACCTCGATGGTGACAAGCACACTCTCGGCCCCCCTTGGGCGTGCTCTTCGCAGCGCAGCGCGCTTCCCCGTACGTTTTCTGTGTTTTCACAGCGAAAAGCGAGCCTGACAGCGTACACCTCAGCGCCGCCCATTGCGGTCGTTTGCGACTGCAGTCAACATCCCCCACCCCCAACTGCAGACGACGACACTCCCCAATGGCCTGACAGTCGCAACCGAGGCGCACCCCCATGCCCAGACGGCGACGGTCGGTGTGTGGATTGACGCGGGCTCGCGGGCGGAGACGGACGCGACGAACGGTACGGCACACTTTTTGGAGCACATGGCATTCAAGGGTACGAACCGCCGCTCACAGCAGCAGCTTGAGCTGTCTGTTGAGAGCCTCGGTGCGCATCTGAACGCGTACACGTCGCGCGAGCAGACGGTGTACTACGCCAAGTGCTTCTCCAAGGACGTCGGCACGAGCGTGGACATTATCAGCGACATCCTCCAGAACTCGACCCTGGACAAGTCTGCGATCGAGCGGGAGCGCGACGTGATCCTGCGCGAACAGCAGGAGGTGGACAAGCAGATGGAGGAGGTTGTGTTCGACCACTTGCATGCTGTTGCCTTCCAGGGTACGTGACGTCGGCATGCTCTGCGGAACAGGGCGAGGCGAGGCTCACGTTTTGCAGGCCAACCCCTCGGGCGGACCATCCTCGGCCCCAAGCAGAACATCCTCTCCATCAAGCGCGACGACCTCTCGTCGTACATCAAGACAAATTACACCGCTGACCGCATGGTCCTCGTCGGCACCGGCGGCGTCGACCACGAGCAGCTCGTCAAGCACGCCGAGCAGCACTTCGCCAACCTCCCTGTCTCCCCCAACCCAATCCCCCTTGGTCGCCTCTCGCATTCTAAGACGAACTTCGTCGGCTCCGAGGTCCGCATCCGCGACGACACGATGCCCACCGCGCACGTCGCGATCGCAGTTGAGGGCGTCGGCTGGAGCTCGCCGGACTACTTCCCGATGCTCGTGATGCAGAGCATCTTCGGGAACTGGGACCGGTCGCTCGGCGCGGCGGGGCTGATGTCGTCGCGGCTGTCGCACATCGTGTCGACGCACAACCTCGCGAACAGCTTCATGTCGTTCTCGACGAGCTACTCGGACACGGGCCTGTGGGGCATCTACCTCGTCACCGAGAACCTGATGAACATGGACGACATGGCGCACATGACGCTCCGCGAGTGGACGCGCATGTCCATCGCGCCCAAGGACGTTGAGGTCGAGCGCGCCAAGAGCCAGCTCAAGGCGTCCCTCCTTCTCTCGCTCGACGGCACGACCGCCATCGCGGAGGACATTGGGCGCCAGCTCGTCACGAGTGGACGTCGCATGACCCCGAAGCAGATCGAGTTCGCGGTCGACGCGGTCACGACTGAGGACATCAAGCGGGTGGCGCAGAAGTACCTCTGGGATAAGGATGTACGTGGATTGTCTCTTCCTGTTCTTGTGCCAAGGCTGACTGTATGCGCGTACGCAGATTGCCATCGCGGCTGTCGGTCCCATCGACGGCCTGCTCGACTACAACCGTATCCGCAACGACATGTCGTCGCTGCTCTACTAGACTAAACGTGGAGCGGCGGGAGTGTTCGTGTTCGGGCGGGACGCTGTTGCTGTTGAGTAGTTATCGTCGTAATGCTAGCCAGCTTGCGAGTAGACCAAAAGTATCTACGCACTCTTTCTTCTAGACGAGAGTTGGCTTTAATCTCTGGTCATCGGTGTCGCGGGCGCGCATTCTGTTCAAGAGAGTCGCAAACCTTGTCATGTAAGTGTGAGGACCTTTGACCGAGGCCAGATCATCTTTGCTTCTTCACGCAGGCTCTCGCGATGCGATTGGTGAGTTGTGTGGCGTTTTATAGCTCGCGCGGAATTGACTCGGAGCGACCTGTGCTTTTAGTGTTACGTTTGAAATCCTTTGGATGTCGAAGTGGCCTGTATTACATAGACATGTGCGTTCTCCCTCCGGACCGCTTATGATGGACACCCGGTCAACACGGCGCGCTCGTTCTGGCATAAGGTATATTTATCCCTCTCATGTAGTCAGACATTGGACCCGCGGGACCGTATATATGCGCACTGTATTTGCCGGAGTCAGACCACTAACCTTGTCCTTGCTGATTCTGTAGACCATGAGCACAGCTAGGGCACCAGCTGAAGCTCTCTGGCGGTCGCTGGCCCTTCCTGTGGAGGCCGTTTCACGGTTGCAGCTTACGCCGCACCCGGACCCGGTGGTCGACTCGTCGTTCAAGATCGGGACTGCCGCACAGGTACATCCACTACTTCCTTCGACGGATGCATAAGATGACAACGCGCATATATGCAGACTGCGATTGGTCTTTCGGGACTTGCGGCTGCGCACTTCCACCAGCTCAGGACCGGGGTCGAGCAGACCGTGACAGTGGACGCACGGCATGCCGCTATCGAGTTCAGTGAGTGAAGCACCAAGGAGTAGAGGGTTGTCGGTGCCTAAGCTTCTTACTTCAGAGAGCGAAGCATACTACGAAGTCGAGGGGTCCAAGGAAACCTCTGAACTCTTCGAGGCGCTTGCCGGCGTGTATCGCACCAAGGACAACAACTATGTGCGGATCCACACAAACTTCCCTCAGTGAGCTGATTCCACGATATTAATATTTTCTCTCGTACCGATGATTCTAATGGTGTACTTTGTGATAGTCACAGACAAGGCATATTGGACATCCTGAAATGCCAACCGACGAGGGAGTCGATCCAGGAGGCGCTCTTGGGCTGGAACTCGGTCGACTTTGAAACGGCAGCGTCGGAGAACAAGATGGTTGCGACCGCTTTGCGCTCATTCGAACAGTGGGATGCGCACCCACACGGACAAGCACTAAGGGGCACTCCTCCCGTAATGCTGCTGAAGGTTGGGGATGCTCCAAAGCGGGAAGTTAAGGGAAACGCCACGCGACCGCTGGAGGGAATCCGCATTTTGGAGTTGACGAGAGTCCTTGCGGGCCCGGTATGTGGCAGAACACTTGCAGGTGAGATGTTGCAGGTCTGTGTCGTTAAAGTGGACGGTTGCTTACGTTGTGTGCAACAGGCCACGGTGCAGACGTTTTGTGGGTCACGTCGCCGAAGCTTCCCGCACTTCCGAACCTGGACGTGGATACCTCGCGGGACAAGCGGACCACCCAGCTCGATCTGAATGACCCTGCGGATCGCCAGACGTTCGCGTCCTTGGTGAAGGATGCAGATGTGTTCCTCCAGTCATACAGACCGGGTGGTTTGGCGAGCAAGGGGTTCGGCGTGGAGCAAGTTGCGAAGGCGCGCCCAGGAATCGTGTATGCGAGCTTAACTGCGTTTGGGTGGGAAGGGCCCTGGAAAGACCGCCGTGGGGTACGTCAGAATCACGAATTCCGCAATGTCCGCTTCCTCTCACGATGCATACACAGTTCGATTCCTTGACCCAAACGGCCACCGGTTACAACGTCGCCGAAGCCGAGGCGTATGCTGCGTTTAACGGTACGGACGGGCCTCGCCCGCTCCCTCCAAAGGCCCTTCCCATGCAGGCATTGGACCATGCTGCCGGATACATGTTGGCGTTCGGAATCCAGGCAGCATTGTGTCGGACCATCGTGGTATGTCTTGGGATTCAGAACCCGTATCAAGACTGTTGACTCAGGCTGGCTGCAGGAGGGCGGCTCTTGGGAGGTGAGAGTCTCCCTTGCTGCCGTCGGGCAGTGGATCCGGTCCTTGGGACGTCTGGATCCTGTCACAGCGTTCAAAGATGGCGTGCCGCTACCGCCTCGTTCCATGCAGGACCCAGAGGTTACTCGGTACACCAGTCGGGTTTCAGAGGTCAGAACGGCTCTACACAAGGAGGGGGTGGAGCGAAGGAGCATGAGGGCGGTGAAGCATTCTGCTATTCTGTCTGCGACGCCGGCAAAGGAAGAAGACGCACCCATGCGCTTAGATGCCCACTCACCAGAGTGGTTAGCAAGAGAGTAGCTTGCTTCCTGAAGTGTACTTTCCTGGTAGGGCCCTGTGTCAGCTCGGGCTGCCAGTGGGCCTACTATGGACAAACCCGCCAGTGGGCCTCGCCTCATAAATTTGTAATCTATGAGAATTCAACTGCGTGGGACCTCTGTAGGTTAATAACATTAGTCACTGTCGTCCGTAATGCTCCTTGGAGGAAGACAGGCGGAATGGTCATGCACAGTCCAACCACGCCAGTTGCCTTGCAAGGGTAGGAGCGGCAAGTCCCGAATGGACCCCGCGTCCGGCACTCGTGATATTCCCCGCACTCCGAGGTCCGAAAGACCGAAATTGCACACTCTCTCCAGCTCTCCTCCCAGTCTCCCCACAGCGTCCACACCAGCATGAGGCCATCGGCGGTTCGTCTCCTCAACATCCTCGTCCCTGTGAAGCGGTGGGTGCAGCGTTCCGGCTCCTGGTATGGCGGCCATTGAAGAACCGTCATATGCAGGACGGTCGACTATGCTGTCAAAATCCGGGTCAACCCCGACCAGAAGGGTGTCGACCTCAACGTCAAGCACTCAATGGTACGTCTCTTGCTTTACTTGTCCGCGCGCTCAACTCAAATGCCAGCTACGTGCAGAACCCGTTTGACGAGATAGGTGCGTTTTCCATTCTGAAGCATGTGCACACTCGAGCCATCCTGACGCGCCGCCGCCGCCCCTCGCGCCAGCGGTCGAGGAGGCCGTCCGGCTGCGCGAGAAGCTCAAGGACGAGGTCAAGTCCATCAAGGTCGTCACCATTGGGCCCACCAAGGCCGCCGAGACCCTCCGCACCGCGCTCGCCATGGGCGCCGACGCGGGCATCCATGTCGAGATTCCCGACTCGGGCCCCGCGCCAGAGCCGCTCGGGGTCGCGAAGGCGCTGCGCGCGGTCATCCAGCGCGAGAAGGATGGGGTGGATTTGGTGATCATGGGCAAGCAGGCGATCGACGACGACGCGGGGCAGACGGGCCAGATGCTCGCGGGGCTCATGGACTGGGCGCAGGCGACGTTCGCGAGCAAGGTTGTTGTGGACCCGAAGGCGAAGACGGCGGACGTGACGAGGGAGATTGACGGGGGCATGGAGGAGCTCAAGTGCCAGCTGCCTTTGGTGGTGACAACGGACCTTCGGTGCGCGGTTTTGCTTTGTCTGTCCTATCCTCCTGCATACTGACTTGCGCGCTGTGGTAGACTAAACGGCAAGTGTTACTCCTACCACCACTCTCGCTGTATGCTAACGCGTACGCGTTTTTCAGAGCCACGTTACGCGTCATTACCCAATATCATGAAGGCGAAGAAGAAGCCTATAGAGAAATTGACCCCGGCAGACCTTGGGGTTGACCTCACCCCACTACTAGAGACCATCAAGGTGGCCGAGCCGCCTAAACGAGTCGGTGGAGGAAAGGTTAGTATCTTCTTTTTTGTCACTGGACTATGACCGACTCGGACTGACTCGTCCATAGGTGGCGAGTGTAGAAGAGCTCATTGCAAAACTCAAGGAGGCTGGCATCGCTGCTGTGAAGTCATAGCTGAGTACCTCGTGATGCATTTTGTATATCATCCGCATTCGCATCTGGATTCCACCATCTCGCTCCCCGACGGGGTCCCTCGATGTGTCGGACATGGCAGACAGCACCACGAAAAGTGATCGGCTAGTAAGTACATGCTAAATCATAAGTACCACACAGACTGGCTACCGTTTTCTGGCCCTCCGTGCTTCTCCTCATATATGCGTTGCCATTCGGTCAGGCGACTCATCAAGTCGGCCCACTCATCCTCGGTCCTCACGCCGTCCAGCCATTTGCTCTCTTCCCCTCGCTGCTTAACGCGCTCCCAAGCGCGCCCGAGCAGACGCGAGTTCTGCCTGCCCAGCCGCCTCCAAGGCTCCACATATTTCTTCCCGTCCTGCGGAAGCGCACCGACGTCCTTCAGGTACTGAACAACCGCGTCCTGGTAATCGTGGTCCGTCTCGGACTCGGCGACGAGTCGGTGCCCGATGTAATACGGGTCTAATCCCTCTCCACGGATCTTCTCCTCGCGGGCAAAGAGGTCACGAAGCATCTCCTCGCGCGACGGTAGGATCGACGAGTTCGCGATCGCGTGCGCTACGAGCAGGCTCTGTGCCATGTCCGACGGACAGTTTGCCACGAGCACCGGCAGGCCGATGAACGCGAGCGCGGTGGGCGGGATGCCTGGGTGCAGGCTGAAGATGTGCCGGTGCAGCGGGAACACGTAGCGCAGGTTGGTGACGAGCGTGCGCGCGGTCGTCGAGTTCGCTGTCGGGTGCTTGTCGACGGCGAGCACGGAGGAGCAGGGTGCGCTGAGGAACGGGATGCGGAACTCGTAGCCGGTGCCGAGGATGAGCGCGTCGACGTCGTGCAGCGCGCTGCCGTCCTCGAACACGACTGAGGTGCGGTTGAAGTGCGCGATGCGCGGTTTCGGGATGACGTGTGCGCCGGCCGTGGGCTCGTACGCCGGGTTTAGGGATTGGTATGCCTGGGAGTCATTGTGGCGGGTGCGTAAGTTTGGGTTTCGAGATATGACTACGTATGAGTGCGCTTACCACACGCGCGACCTTCCCGACCTGTAGCGCCGCATCGCGTCCGCTTGCTCCCGCTCCGACGATGACTACTGTGCGGTTCGTGTACCGCTCGGGGTGGCGGTAGTAGATGGAGTGGATGATCTCGCGTTGAGGTGTCCCGGCCGGAGTGTTCGCCAGCCAGTTGTTCGTCCCGTCCCATTTGGGGATATTTGGGTAGTGGTTGTGCCCGTTCGCGACGACCAGGTGGTCGAAATTGCGCTTGAAAGCCTTTGTGGGCACACCAGACTCGCTTGGGTCCTCAACGTGCACCTCGAGCTCCCACTCGCCCTCCTCCGCGTCCCCGACCCAGTTGGCAGCCTCGACTCGATGGTGGAGGCGGACGTGCTGCGAGAAGTTGAAGTGTTCCGCAAAGGCGGCGTGGTACCGCTGCACGTAGTCCCACGTCGGGAAGAGCGGGGTGCCCGGCGGGAACGTGAAGTTCGGGTACGTCATCGTCGGGTGTGGGGTGTTCGTGCGCAGGAGCGGGTACGTCGGGGACTCGGGCAGCGCGGGGTAGTGCGGGAGCGGGCCCGGGGGGTCTGGCAGCCAGATCCCGCCGACGTCCCGCCGCTGCTCGTAGAGGATGACCTCCCAGTCGTGCCGCACGTCTGGGGGCAGGTCGAGGATGGTCTTGAGGATCGCGAGGCCGCCGCTTCCCGCACCGACGATCGCGATCGACTTGGATGGTCGCTTAGAGGGTGGAGGTGCTAGGACTGTCTGGCTGACGTCATAGACGTTTCCCAGGGTAGATAGAGGTAGCGAGAGCAGCAGGAGTTGGCGGAGACAGACCATGGCAGAAGGACCTCAACTACAGCGCCAACGGTCCTGTGGCTGGAGAGAGTACAGTGGGGATGGGGGAGACCAAGAAGGCCGGCAGCGCTGCGTGGAAGGCGTGGCAGACATATAAACATACCGCGACGCTCTGGGGTCGCAGAGGTCTAGAGGCGTTGAGTCGTATCAGCTACTATTGCTCGATGTCCGACTCATATGGCGCAATCTTCCTGCTGTATAAGGTCTTCGGTTCCACCCCTCTATTTCACGCTCTCGAGTTGGGTATTTATTTTGCTCGCCTGAGACAGGACGTTGTCTTGAACGAGCTTCTTCTCTGTCAGGCCTGTCGTGCAGGGAACTGAACCAGGGGTTGTTCAAGCGATTACCGCAGCTGAATTGCTACGAATTAGCACAGCCACAAGCATCTTCGCGAGAAGGCGGCAATGCGCAGCACAAAACAAGACATATGCAAAGACCGGGTGTAGAGCAGGTGACTCGACTCGAGGAGGAGCGAGAACCGACAATCGGACCATGCGTCGGTCATAGACAGATATGGAGGACTCGTGGTGCGCGCATCTACATGTGTATTGATTATTCGCTCGTCTACGCTACGATAAATGGGAAGGGACGTGCTGCTGCTACAAGGGACCGACGTTCATGACCCCTTGATACCGCCGACGGACTCCATCGTCTACGTAAAACGTCAGCACAAAGATGGGGGAGGGACATGGAGGATCGAACAGCACTTACGAAAGGAGACGCGGTCGGCCCATCAAGAATGGCGAGTTCCTCGTCCGTGAACGGGAGCCGTGGGACGAAATACGTCCTGAGCGGCACTAGCAGCAGGATGATAACCGGAAAACCGATCGCAGCTGCACCCGAACACGGGGGTAAGCAAGCAGCCACAAGACGGGCGAAGCGGCGAGAAGGCGCACCTATGGTCTGGGTGACAGCCATCGTGGCACCGAACCCCACTAGCTGCACGGTGACGAAGAGGAGGATCCTCGACTTGCGGACCCTGCGTAGAGGCTCATCCGGAGGCGTGAGCGCCTTGTCGCGGAAGAAGTACAGGAGCTTGCGGATGATGCCGTTGCCTTGCAGAGCGTCGAGGCCCATGTACCAGCTTAGAATCTAGTTAGTAATGGATTACGAGAGCATGGCAGAAGATGAGGTGTTCACAAGAGTCCGGCGAGGACGCCTCTAGGAATGAGGCCGAGGACGTGTAAGAAGGGTCCTGTCAAGAGGACGAGGCAAAGCGAGCCCTGAGCGAGGTTCGAGACGCGTTGCTCTACTACTGCAACGGGCACTTCGTGTCGACGTATGTCGCCTTCGCCGTCTCGCGTCTGCGTCGGATCCGGTTCGAGGTCGGAACCGCGCGGAGCATGCAAGCGGGATCGGGTGCGAGTCACGTTTAGATTCTCGCTAGAATGCTGCGAAGGGACGCGACTCTTCGTGGAAGGCGCTTCTTGGTTGCTGCTTACGATACTGGTCTCGATGTCGTCTGTTCGTTCGTGACCCATGACCAAGAGGGACGTCGTATGGATCGGAGCTTGTGGTATCAGTCCATTGGGTGCCGGTATGCCAAGCAAGCCTGCTATGAAGGTTGTAATTCCGAGCAGGAAGAAGTCGTAATGGAAGCCTGGTGGCTTGCGAAGGGGGAATTCCGTGCCTTGTGCCATCAACGACTGACAGTGACTACGTCAATTGGTGACCAGGACGTACGTATATGCGCGACGTACCGAAACGTTGTGGTCGAAGAAGAACAAGACCCATAAGGCGACACCGAAAGGGAACGCAATCCCCACCCATTTGCCGTCTAGCTCC
This sequence comes from Ganoderma sinense ZZ0214-1, assembly GCA_002760635.1. Taxonomy (NCBI): domain Eukaryota; kingdom Fungi; phylum Basidiomycota; class Agaricomycetes; order Polyporales; family Polyporaceae; genus Ganoderma; species Ganoderma sinense. The sequence continues at coordinate 1,418,035 of AYKW01000004.1, forward strand.
CAGAACCGGACTAGCCATGGCCTATCGCCGGCGGGCATGAAGGCGTGCCCTGTCGGAAGCGTCGTAGGGTTCGCGCTGTTGAAGCGGCCCCAATAAGCCATCGCCGACGACGCAACCAAGGAGATTGGCATGCCATAATCGGCGAGGAAGCGGCGCACGTGCCGGTGGAAATAGGTAGACTGCGAGAGTGTCCGGAAAAGGAACGCGGTTACAGTCATAAGGAGCGCGAGGATGATACCGAGGAAGGCGCCATCGAGAGTCTCGGTCTCCGTTGAACTTGAAGAGGGAAACTGGCGTGTAATGACCTGGACACCGTACTGCAGGTACACCCAGGATACGTAGAAACCGAAGGTGTCGCACGAGAACAAGGTGACGTACTTGAGGAAGTTGCACCCTGAAAACTTTTACCTTCAGATGTCTAACTCTCCTCAGCGGTCCAAACCAACGCGACTATACTTACAGTTGAGAGCCGCAGTGATCCAGTGCAAGATTGCGCCCCAGAGGTACACCCAACCGACGAACTGGAGGTAGTTGGGCGCGTCAGGCCGGCCCTCGATGATATCGAATATCGTCTTGTTCAACACTGTAATGGGGCCGGTGACACCAGCAATGCAGAGGGGCTGGGCTCCAAAGACGGAGAAAATGAAAGCAGCCATGAAAGATGATAAAAGCACTTCGGATACGCCATAGTGCTGGGTGGTCTCTATGAGGTCTAGGGAGAACGCGATGCCTGGGAGCACGCTAGAAATTCGGCGCACTAAGTAGAGGGATGACGCGGTACAAGGCGGATACTCACTTTGCAAAGAATATGAGAACGATTGCAGGGATGACTCTATAGTTCCATGCGTCTAGCCAGTCGCTTGCATAGTAAGGAGCGCGGGCGCGAATGTCGCTAATAATTCCGCGGCCGATGGATGTTGGAATCCAGGAAGGCAGTCTCTTCTTTTGTCGGCAAAGCGTCGCTGAAGGGGAGCGGGACACTGGCTCCGGGGTAGCGGGGACGGGGAGGTCGCCGGTGGTGACCGACTTCTCGTTTACAGAGGCCATTCTATTGAGAGCGATATGTGGTATCTTCTGCAACATCTATGTAAACGAATGTCTTGTTTTGCCGGGGGGAGGCAGCCGGATGAGTCAACGCTGGGTGGTAGCAGGATGGATAGTGAAACTGAGATCATGATGATGGTCAGCCAGTCGCCAGTGAAAAGTTGAGAGACTGACCTCAGGGAGTATCTACTTCAACACTCCTCCCAACACCATCATCCAGAAGGGAGTCTAGGAGGAAGCAGGATGGAGGGAGCGCAGGATACGGTGCGAAGGACATACTCGGCCTGTGGTCGGCAAATGGAGTGACTTCAGTCGTCGGGGAGTTGTCGGGGAGCGCTCCGAGCAAGTTCAGTTCGGTTCTTCCAAGTTGGGCGCCCGATCGTGATCCGCGGCAGCTGGAGCGGCGCATATCCTCCCTGCTCCTGCAGCGGACAGCGACGATGACTTCCACCACTGATTCGCCGCGTCGCAAGACCCTCCTCGAGAAGCTGCACGCATTCGCGTACTTCAGCAGTGGCATATACGCGCTCTTCATCGCTCTCCTCGCGACGCCCTTCTTCCAAAGACAGTGAGTGCCTTGCCGTCACCGGAGTGGACCACCGCTGCGTGTTCCCTCGGGCCTCAACAGGCAGCCGCAGTTGACGTCACCTCTCATTCAGTGCTTTCTACCAACACGCCATCCGCCTACCATGGGGTGCACGATTCGACCTCCCGGAGAAATATGGGCTTGCTCGTACGTCGTGAATCTATCTCTGGACTGCTTTCGTGTCTCATAGAGTCGGTTAGCGGGCAAGACGATGAACTTCCAGCTTACCACAACGGACAATCTTACCCTGGGCTCATGGTTTGTCCTGTCTGAACCGTTCTACCAGTCCCACCGGATGTCATCTCCTCTTCCTGTCGCCAACCCAAGTCTGGAAGTCGTCCATGACGCCATCCGCAAGCACCCCACCGTCCTGTACTGTCATGGCAATACCGCCACGCGCGCTGCGCCTGCACGCGTCCAGCACTACTTGTCTTTCACCTCCCGGCTCCATGCAAACGTTATGGTGATCGACTATCGAGGATTCGGCGAGAGCCAAGGACAGCCGTCGGATTGGGGTTTGAAGGAGGATGCGCGGGCGGCCTGGCGTTGGCTCGTGGAACACGGTGCGAAGCCAGAGGATGTCTTAATCGTCGGGCACAGTCTTGGGACTGGCGTCGTCACGACGCTGGCGACTTGGCTTACGCAGGAGGGCGTCAAGCCGCGCGGGGTGGTGCTCCTCGCGCCGTTCACGAACGTGGCGTCGCTGCTGGAAACGTACGACATTCAAGGATACCCCATTCTGCAGCCCCTCCAAACCTTCCCTCTAGGACGCAGTAAGTGCTTCAGCTTGACTTTCATTCTTGTGCAAGAGTGACAGAGCGCTGGCCCATTTAACAGAGCTCCTGAAACGGCTAGTGCAGCATGAGTTTGACACACTGAACGCTATCCAGGATATCAACGTACCAGTGCTTATCGCCCACAGCCAGGATGATCCGGACATCCCATACCACCATTCGCGCACTCTCCTGGACAAGCTCCTTGCTCCGCACCTCCCCGTAGCACCTTTGCTGCCGCCTAATCCGGACATGACGTTCACCCAAGAGCAATACGCCGCGGTGATTGAGGGCGAGAAGGCACGTCGCGCGAAGCGTAGTGAGCTCGTGCGCAAGGTGGACATACCTAGCTTCGGCACCATAGAGGAATTCGACGGGTCCGCCGGCAAGGTCGTCTACGTCGAGACGTTTTGGGGTCAACATAACAAGGTCGGCCTGCAAGAGGGCGTACAAGACGTTATTGCCAGTACGTTCCGTCTCGGTTCTCACCTATAGAGTATATCTCTGTGATTTCATGTAGAAAGTAAGTTATGATACCTGTACACATGGATCGGGCCCATGTTGTTACCCTTCTTGCGACATGTTGTAGTGCTATTGTTACCTAGACTTATCGTTGTACTAATTGACTAGACTGGTGCTCTTCCACATCGTTTCATCTGGTGATGAGCATCACGGGGCACCCACAAAACAGGCATTTATACCGCTGGTAATGTCCATTTACGCCCTTCTACCTAACATCCATCATTTTCGTTCTTCATAGCCCTCAGGAATCCCCTGCACAGCTCGACCTTCACCTCTACCTCCCCTTCTCCCTTGCCTTCCTCAGACAGGCCACTATCTTCCCTCACCGACTAGGTACATTATCCCCTCACTACGCAAACCGCCACAAGCCCTCATGCCAGAACAAGAGGTGAGTGTCGCCCATTTTATGTTGCCTTGATTCTGAATTGCTTCCAAGGATACATTCCCACACCACCAGAAGCTGACGGTCACAATCCCGCGCCGCCGCGGCAAGCCAGTACGTGTCGCCACCCTTCACCCGTCCGAATCCACGGCCTCTTCGCGCCCCCGCCTGCGCTCCGCCTCCACCCGGAAGAAGAGCACCGCAGGGCTGAGCGCGGTGCGGGAGAAATACGGACGCGGGGGAGATTGGAAACGTGGCGCGTTCAGGGAGCTGCACGGCCTGATCCGCTGCCTGTTCTGTGCGTCGAACCCGAGCCCGAACCCGAGCTTGCGGCGGCGCGCGACGCTCAACCGCCTGCCCGACGCGGCGATGCGCCACCTCCGGGACTCGTGCGTGCACTTCGAGGAGAGCGAGATGTACAAGAAGTACCGGGAGGAGAGTGGGAGGACGCGGGGCGGGAGGATGTCGAGGAGCGAGATCGTGGCGCAGGTGGTGAAGGAGGATGAGAAGATTGCGGTGGCGCTGGTATTTTGTCGCAGGGACAGGGCGCACAGGAAGAGGAGTGAGGAGTTGAAGACGTCGCCGCTGGGCGTGGAGGAGAAGCTTGGGAGGCATGCGGTGCTGTGTAAGGCGGAGGATTGCGAGTGCTGTCCGCACCCGTCCTTCTCGGAATGGCTCTCCGGAGTGAGCAAGGAGGAGGACGTGAAAACGGAGGAAGAAGAGGAGCGTCCGAAGGAAGGGAGGAAGAAGAAAAAGAGAAAGTTGAAGCATACTGTTCCGGGCCAACTTGTACACATCAAGCAGGAAGGAGAGGATTGGGATATTCCGGCCATGACAGGGCAGACGTCTCTGAAGAGTGTAGCAAGAAAGGCTGTGAAGGAGGGAAATCAGAAGCGCAGTTTGAAGCGCAAGGCGCCTGAAGATGACGATGCACTTGAAGATGAAGCGGAGGTCGCTGTCCTGTTGGAGCAAATCCTAGTCTGAGATAGCACTAATAATGTATCTCGGACTCGAATAGGTCCCATGGTTGTTTAAAGAATTGCCAACAGTAATGTGCTAGATTGAAGACTAAATTGGAGATATATTCTGATCGCGAATGAACATTTGAGTTTCTATTTCCGCTGATAAGACGCCGGCAGGGCCCGCGGGCGGTGGATTGGGAATGTTTGGCCTTGTTAGGATCAGAAGCTCTTGCCAAATACAACCAAACTCCTTCCAGTGACGACGCGCGTCTATACACCATCTTCAAGTTCATCTTTAGTCGATCACTGGCAGGACGTTTCCTCCGACATTTATGTATGCTTACTCTCCTCTTCAACATTGTGAAAATTCCTAGTATGTCGGCACATATTCTATCTATAACCGTTTTGTTGACTCTCACCCGGCGGCCTAGGTTGAATTAAATCACCGGCACGCCTGTGAAGCGGAGGAACAGATTCTGTACATACATTACTACCTTCCCATCCACCAAATGACAGAACTCATTTGTAAGGTTATTTTATTACTTGATACTGATAAAGCTATATCTTTTACATCCCAGTCCTGTTTCTAACGGGATTGGTGCGGCTGCCAGTGGGTAACTTGTCCGTCGGTGCGAGGCTGCCAGCCCAATTTCTTCTTCCTACTCCCATCACTGTGTTCTTGAACATATCAGCTTTATATCCCTGCTCTCACTGCTGCGCAGTATTTCATCCTCTCATCATGTCTACCACCTCCTACATCTTTGTGTACTACTCCTTCGAAGGACCTGAACATGAATAGTAAGCAATTCCTCATTTTCTTAACCATTGGATGTCTGATATCATACATCAAATCTAGCGGCTTCGAAGACTCCGAGTCTGGTAGCGATGCAGGCGACGAGTGTAGAGGCGGTGGGGATGTGGAGGGCTTGGTGACCGGGCGCTCTCCCTCGCCTCTCCCATCTCCGCCTTCTCCTGCGCTCTCGTCTGTGTCGTCTGTCGACTCCCTCTCCTCCTACGAAACCTGCTCCGACTTCGAGGCTGGCCCTCCTTCCGACCCCGACTCGACTCCCTGGTACCTCCGGCCGACTCCTTCTCCAGTCTTCCCCGCCTCCCCGTCCTTCGAGTGGGAGCTCTCCTTCCACACCGCCGTGGGCGGAAACGACAGCCTCTTCGATGACAAATCCCGGTATGATCTTTTCCCCTCCTCCACCCCCTCCTCTCTCTCCACCCCTCCTCTTTCCGACAGTGAAGCGACCACCCCCCGGTGCGCCGACTTCAACCACGGGAACCTCAAGACCGAGCAAGTGTCCCCTATTCTCCTCTGGGACGACTTCAAGTTCAATGCGATGGAACGGACTTCGACCGGCGACTCCGGTACCCTGGTCAACACCAGCGGCTCCGCGACCGGCAGCCGCGAGGGTTCGGCGACCGGATGGGCTCCTGGCAAGAGTCCGTCCGCGACGCCCGAGCTGTGCGGCTGGTCCTCGGACGAGGGGTACGAAGCCGACTCGGAGTCGCGCCTGGCAAGCGCGGCCCTGGGGAGGCGGGCGACCTCCTCCCGGAAGCGGGCGAACCTCAAGCGCAAGCGCGGCGCCGACTCGGACGAGCGCGCCGGACCCGGGGATGCGGGTGGCCCCCGCGTCTTCGGGCCTGGCGGGCACTTCGACCAGGATTACGACGGCGACGACGAGGGCCCTGCTCAAAAGAAGCGCAAGGCGGGTCCGCATTTTCACTCTTCGGTGGAGCTCTGCGCGTGGCAGGAGCAGATGATGAAGATGAAGGCCGATGGGACCTTCGGCGCGGTCATGCCTGGCGGGACCTTCCTCCAGCTGGTGCTCGACACTCTGAATGGGCGCTGAGGGGTGGCTCCCCTCGGCCCTGTGCTTCGGTTGGCTGGCTCTAGGATTTTGGCGGCTCTAGGATTTTGGCGGCTCTGTGCAGCGGACTTGGACTTGGACTTGGACTTGGACTTGGACTTTGAGGCTCTGACTCGGACTTGGACTTGGGCTCAGCTGGACTGAGCACGGACTGTGTTAGCTGACTTTTACAGGTCCGCCGTTCAAGACAAAAATTCGGCCCTTCGGGGCCACTGTAAGTGCATTCCTTTTTCTGTCGAAGATCATTTCCTCATGATCGTCATTTTCCCCGCATGCCTGACCCGGGCGGAGAGGCAACTGCCTCTCTGCCCACCGCTTCCATTGGCAACGTCATCAACGCTCAACGCCAGCTGACCCCCTGGCCAAGAAGCTCAGTAAGTCCGTCCACACTCCTTCGGAGGGTAATTTCGATTTACTGACGACGGTGAATGCTTTCATTTCACCTTCCAGGGAACCTCGCCGCCGCAGAAAACCAGCCTAAACGAATCTCCGACGACGAATGGACGCACGACGTTCTGTCGTGTTTCCACGTCGTGCCCGGGCTGACCGCGCCCTAGCAACTAGGTCATACCATCCTCCAGCGAGTCTCCACGCTTTCACATCGAATTCCATATACATACATCGAGGACGCCACGATCATACGAGTCGATCGTGCCGGCATATCTTAACCAGTACTTACCTCGACTAGGAGTTTATCTCATGCTGCCGGCATTCCATATTCTGTCTACATTGCCGTCGGCGATGCAGCGGGCTTGTTGGGCTGCTCTCATCCAGGGTCCGGCGGCCTCGGATGACGGCAGCCCACCACCCGCACATATTTCCGGCGCCACAAGGTCCGCTCCTTTCCGTGCGTTGAATACGTTGTCCAAGAAGCCCAACACGCGGCTGAGGCCATCTCGCTTCGCCCTCGTCTCGCCGTGTGGCAAGCCGGAGCGAGGCGTCCGTAGAGAGGGAGAAAGCGCATTTTAGGTGGCCTTGGACGCCAGCCAGGCGTGATGGCGATTGTGGATAGCGTGCAGCGTGGGGGAAGCCAGGGACAATCAGGACCGAGACGAGCCGCTACTGGGACGCTCTGCGCAATCACCTTGCTACGCCCGGTGCGCCGCCTACTTCACGCTCGGGGGTTATATACCGGTCAATAGGTCCAGCGACGTCGGAGCGCGGTCCACGAGGATACCTATGCAGAGTTATGTCATGACGGCTCCGCTGGAGTCATCAGGCCTGACGAAAAGTGGACGTGTTCGTGGTTAGAGCGCCACAGCGAAGAAATACCTGCAGAGCTAGAGCTGCATTGATGAACGTGCGCCTCGAGTCTTCGGGAAAGAGATATATATGCGGTGTGGTTCAGCCCCCCCTGCTTCGCTAGGACGTCCTGTACTCCCCCTTTTACGCCCAGTACATCATGGTCGCCTTTGCTATGCGAGGCTCCGTCTGCAGCGTCGCGCTCCTGGCAGCTGCCCTGCTCGCAGTCGCCCCGAGTGTAGTCGTCGCGGCCAGCTGTGCTGCTGGCTCGTTCTCCCCCAACGGCCAGGCCCCCTGCACGCCGTGTGCCCTCGGCACCTTCCAGCCCGGTACGCGCGCCCTCCTCCCCGTACCTGGCTCCCATCCATGAGCTCCCGCTAACCCCCGTCTTCTCACAGACGCCGGCCAGACGTCCTGCCGCGCCGCCCAAGCAGGGTGGTCCGCCTCCGGTACGGGTCCAGGCGGCTCGGGCGCGAAGGCCCAGACGATCTGCAAGGAGGGGACGTTCGCGACAAAGGAGGGCTCCGCGGCGTGCACGCCGTGCCCCGCGGGGAGCTACTGCAACGGCGAGGGGTGTACCTGGCCGACACCGTGCCCCCCGGGCTACTTCTCGGACACCCCTGGGGCGGGCCAGATGTGCAAGGCGTGCCCCAAGGGCACGTTCCAGGCGAACCATGGCGCGACGTCGTGCTGCTTGTGGTGAGTGAAGAGTGCTATGCTTGTTGGACGCGAAGGCAGAGCGAAGTTTGGGCTGACCTTGTTTGACTGGAATTGTGCTAGTTGCTCGGGCTTCTATAATGTGGGTGAAGCCACAAATATTTGCGCGTAGTTCTGGGGGCTGATGCGTTCGTGTCTTCCAGGACCAGACGAGCCAGACCCACTGCTTCCAGTGCCCGGTCAGGGGCGCGTCCTCCCCGGCCGGCGCGACCGCGAGCAAGCAGTGCAGCAGCAAACCCAACGGCGGCCTTCCTACCTGCACCGAGTCGAGCCTCGGGACCTGCCGTAAGCTCCATTTCCTCCCGTATCCACGTTTTCTGACACTGACCGCGACTCGACGACGCAGCGAAAACGGGGGGCAGCCCGACGCACGCGCCGGCGGCCCGGCGGCGGAACATGAAGCGGGACGTGTGCCCGGGCGGGACGAAGAGCTGCCCGTTGTACGGGTCGACGTCCGGGCGCGGGTTCCTCAAGGGGTACGAGTGCGTCGACGTGGAGCACGACCTCGAGAGCTGCGGCGGGTGCGTGCTCAACGACTCGCCGTTCGGGCAGCCCGCGCCCGACGGCGGGCGCGACTGCAGCGCGATCCCGTTCGTGCACGACGTGCGGTGCGCGGGCGGCGCGTGTGTCGTTGGTGAGTGGCTTGAATTTGAATTTGACTGTGGGTTGGGGGACGGGCGCTGATGCTTTTGGGACGTGCAGACAAGTGTCGGGACGGGTATGTTCCTGCGGCGGACAAGGGGAGTTGTGTGGCGAAGATTGAGGCCGACAGGCCGACGGCGGTATGGCGCGTACAATTCTAGTTTGCGTGTGCTTCGGTGCGTGTAGGATACATGGAATGAGACACTTCTTCGTTCTCTCGTCTGATCTCCTCCTCCGTCATCCACGGCCGACAAATGGCATGCCTGTGGCCCTATGAAGCAAAACGAAGATGAAGATATGGAAACAGTCATTGGGTGCAGATAAGGAGGACGCACATGATGTTGAATGTGAGCACGGTCACGTCAAGTGGGAGGCTCGCGATGTGAACGAGCGTTTCTCCGACGTGCTTCGCATTGAATACGGCTTCCTGGGAGTAGCTTCCGTTCGGCTGGAGCGTGCCTTGTGGGGGAGGCGATAACCCCGTCTTCGCCCCACCTTGAATACGAGCGGAGAGGACATGCTATAAATAGGGCAGCACGAGACGAGATGGAGGGCACCTGCCTATGTCGATCTGCGTGCAGGTGATGTTGTGCGCACGGCCGTCGAGGAGGGTCGATTTCGTGAAACCCAGTACGGCGTGCTTGGAGGATGTATAGGGTGACGAAAACGGCCGCGGTGTGTATGCTGATATCGAGCCGTTGTTTATGATGCGGCCTATCTGGTGGCTTAGTACACGACATGGGGAGCTACTCAGCCATGATTCGGGGGTCCCGGACATACCTCCTTGAGGTGTCTGCGCCTTGAAGATCTTCACGGCCTCGCGTGTGCAAAGGAACGTCCCGATGAGGTTGACGTTGATGACGCTCTGGAAGGTCTCTAACGACACTTCCTCTATGGGCACTTGAGGCGAATTTATGCCAGCGTTCTGCGAGAGATGGAAGTGAATCGACAATGGAGCGCCGATCGCGGCGCACGCACATTGAAGAGAACATCCAGCCGGCCTAGTAGAAGAGACAGATCGTCAACATGATCCCCGGCGAGCTGCGCTACCACGAGATAAAAAAAGTACCGAAGCGATCTATTGTTTCGCGGAAGAGCCTGAGGACATCTTCTTCCTTAGCGACATCTCCTTCAACGAGTAGCACTTTGGCGGGGTCTTTGCACAGCTGCTTCGTCTCCTGGAGCTTATCTGCTCGCCGAGCAAAGAGCGATATTGACCAGCCTGCCTCCGCGAAGGCTATTGCTGAGGCTTGCCCTATACCTGTGAAAGACGTTCTGTGCGCTCTTCCAATTCAAAGACCAAGGGAACATGAACATACCAGACGATGCTCCAGTAATGATTGCGACCTTTGGGCCGCTTGGACTGTCCTGCGACATATCTAATCTAATCGATGAGCTGCGTCGAGGACTTGACTTTTCCCTGCTAAACGGCCAATACAATTACAATAGGTCGAGGTACTCCTCGGACGAAGATAGAGAGGCTCACCGTGACCGAAGATCACTGTCATATGATGAGGTCTGCTGGGGACGGTTCAGCCTCGAGTGGACTTTAGCCGAGTCGCGACACAAACCCGAGTGGTGGCAGTGCCCTCGGGCGCTGATCGAGCCCATACATACGGCCTGCATACGCCCGAGCAGTGACATCACCCCACTCTCGGCTCACTACCCGCATCGCAGTATAAAATGCATCCATACCTCGCCCCCCCCCCTTCGCCATAGTTTCCACCTCTCCAGTTCTACCACTAGAGCGAGTAACCCACGCCATGTCTTCTGCCAACATCATTATATCTGCCAACCTCTCCCAGGCATTCTGGACCCTCTGGAGCACACCTATGGTTCCCCCTGAACCGAAACCGCTCACCAAGTCGGTCCCCATGGCAGACCTCTCCAAGAAGAGGAAGCGGTCGTCTCGCTCCAGAGCATCTGTACGGCATTGCTTTTCACCGTTCTGCTCGTGAAAGCCCGCTGACCCAAATCTTGATATGTTGCCATCCCAGATCTCCTCTGTGGACAGTGATGCGTCGAGCACCTCGGGTGCCAGCGTCGCATCTTCCACGTCCTCCTCCCACTGATTAATGCCACTCATCCGGAATTGTGAGTTCGCTTCACATCTATTGCACGAACGCTTCCTTATTATCTTAGCTGGCAGGAACAACCTATCCTATGTCCTTCCATCCCTAATGAATGCATCCCCAATCCACCACCATTGTATCTGTATCATATCGCAACCCTTGCATGTATCACGTACCCGCTTCTCTCTCTTTACCACTCGTTTGGACGAATACGCTGTCGTGTTCGTGATCGTCGCCTCTGTGCTACACTCGATCCCGGTCCCGAAACGTCGTAGATGTACAGCGCACTTGGCCATGAACCTAATCACAAAGTCAATGTACAGCGTACTAATAAATTTGAGAGTATTAGCCTCTCCGAGTCGGCCGAAGTCCCGGTGCCAGTTGACGCTTGTTGAGGGTAGGTAAACTGCACGAGGATGGGAGGAGTCCCTCGGGCTTGGTGGGAGACGGAAGAAGATGTGCATGTGCAAGGCTCAACGGGTGAGCATAAACCCCTGCAAGTAATTGACTGGGCCCAAAATAACCTGTCGGTGCAGCTTCTCGTTACGATACTCTGCAGGTCTTCCTCGCACATACCACTAGGCGCTTGCCAACCATATCTAATCTCGGCAAAGCAGCGAGATAAGTATAAGACAACTCCTCGAGCCATCGCGATCGTCTTGCAGTCTTCAATTTCTGCTTCACATGTTGTAACGACCTGAGCCATGAGACACTCTCTGCAGACGCGTCAAAACGCTGGTAGGCAACATGCGATCGGGGAGAGGACATGTATTTAAGGCTGGCCAAAGGAGATCCAAGCGGCATGTGGCGGACGACCTTCTGACGTAGGATGGGCTTCCGAATGCTCCCTTTCTTTGATGCCTTGCGGCGCCGTGGGATCGACAGTCGATTGTTTTGGAAAATTGCATGTCCTCTGCTCACGGGATCCAGCTGTCTGCAGCCGTCGATATAGAATTCCATCCAGCGAGACAGCTACATATGGCTCCATGCTCGCTACCTCGCCCGGATTCGAGGTCTTCCTCTCCTCTTGCCCACATTTTTTCGGACGAGATTCACTCCGTGTCGCACGCCGCCGCTCTAGCTTCTCCCTCCAACTTTGACGAAGCCCAGAATGTCGACCAGCGACCAGAGCACTGTCCTCGGTGTCGTGGTGCTCGCCCGCCATGGCGATCGCCAGGGCTTCTACCAGGATCCAGAGACGTACACCGCGTCCCAGACCGCGATCACTCCTCTCGGCGAGGCACGTAGACCCCCCCCTTCAGTGTAACGTCTGCATCCTTATCAACTTGTCTACCATGCACCGATAGACCCAGGAGTTTGAACTCGGCTCGGTGATCCGCGACCTTTACTTCGACCCTTCCTCGCCATCGTTCGTGCAAGGCATCGCCAATACTTCTGCCCTTTTCCAGCAGAGCCAGGTCGCGGTCCGCGCCGACGCCGGGGGCGAGGGTGGCGTCATCTTCGACAGCGCCGTCGCCCTCACGCAGGGTCTGTGGCCGCCGACCTTCCGGGCAAGCACGGTCCTTGCGAATGGGACGAACGTTACTAGTCCGTTGAGCGGGTATCAGTATATCCCCAGTGAGTGATTAGCCCTTTGGGCGGGGGAAAAGAAGAGGAAATGCACAGTCGGCTGATGGAAGGATGTGTCTAGTCGAGTCTGTGGAACCGAACGAGGATGTTTCACTGGAGGGTTTCACCTCTTGCAACGTGAGTGCGCTTTCCTCTTCGTTGTTCAAGGTTGCTGCAGCGTCGCTGAGGTTAGTGGGTAATAGACGTTTGATGCTCACACAACGGCGTTCTACAACTCGGACGAGTTCAAGGCCAAAAACGCGGAAGCATCGCAGTTCCTGACCAGCCTCCAACCTTACATGGACGGACGGCCCGTGACCCTGGAAAACATGGTGCGTGCGATGTTGTGTGTTGGCCGAGGGTGTATGGCTCACTATATGCGCGTGTAGTGGAACGTATGTGTGGAATTGTCAGGCCGCTGGAGGCTCGTGGACCTGACCTATGCCGCCTGCAGATTTTCGATTACATGAACGTGCAGTCGATCCACAACGCGACCTTCGCCAACACTCTCCCCAATGGGTACCTTAACCAGACACGCGATCTGGCTAACTGGCACGAGTACAACGTCTTCAGCGACAGTGCTTTCGACGGCATCGGTAACGGTGCGTGCATTGAGTATTGTCGGCATGGTCTACAAGGAACTAACGAAGCGGTTCTATCCCTAGTCGCGTTCCGCACGATGATCCCTTCCGTGGTGACCGCTCTGCAACGCATCGCGAACTCGACAGACCCGCTCAAGTTCCACTACTCCGCGATCGCGTACAAACCCTTCCTCAGCCTGTTCAACATGACCGGCGTCGTCGCCGACGGCGCGCTTCCTCCTGCAATCGGTGCGTCCCCTTTCCTTGCCTCGTCTCACTCCCCGCGCGTGCTTACGCGTCCCTCGCGCGCAGTGAACTACGCGGCGTCCGTCGTGCTTGAAGTCCGCCAGCCGTCCTCCGGCTCGAGCCCTGTCGTGCGCTTCACGTTCAAGAATGGCACCGACGACGCGACATACCGCACGTATCCCATGCGCTTCACCGGCTGGGACGGCTCGAGTTCCAGCGCGGACGCGCCGCTCGCGACGTTCGTGCAGGCGTTCGCGCCCGCGGGCATCAACACGACGCTGGAGTGGTGCAACGCGTGCGCGCAGACGCAGTTGCGCGGGTGTGCGGCGCTGTATGCCGGGAATGGCACTGCAGGTGCGAGTGTTGCCGGGGTGCGCCACGAGAGGATCTCGCCGGTCGGCGCAGGGTTCTTGGGCGCGGGCTTGACGGTCGCGGTATTTGGGATCGTCGCGGCTGTATTGGTGTTCTTGGGGCTGTTGACGCTCGGGAGGGGAAAGAGGAGGGCGGGGAAGAAGGTGCGGGAGGAGTCGCACTCTTCGGTAAGTGCTATTCCGCTTGCTTTTGAAAGGCCTAGGGATGACTGGGACTGAACTTGCTTTGCAGACGAACTCGATGACAAAGGAGTCCGTTTGAGCCGGGGTGCGACGGGCTGTAGAGGTATATGATCATGACTAGTGTTGTACGATACGACGGTGTTGCTACGAGAAGAATTGACTGGATGATACTTAGACTTGTAAGTCTGTATGCTCATGACATGACGTCTAAGTGATGGATATGTAAGTCCATTTGGCATTCAACTTCAAGCCAACGTTGTGCAGGTGGCACAGCCTCAAATTTGCGAATCTGATGGACGATTGCTAGTAGCGCGCTCCGTCGGGCTGACGCGGACGACTGTAAATCGCATCTTTTCCGAGCGGCAGCGAGCTCGAGCCTGGAGACTCTGTTCAGTTACTAATTAGCCGCAGTGCAAATAACATGATTATACCACGACCACCACACACATTGACAACCTCACCACCACGACCTGTGTAAAGTAACTCACAGTCACCCCGGCTCTCATGGACCCGTTCTTGCCCTCCGGCTTCTCGCCCTACTATCCCCCAGACGACCCAGAAGACGTTCTGCCGCTCGAAGAGGACGCGCTCGTATGGCTCGACAGCCTCACCATCGTGCCGAACGCCTCTCCGGACACCGGGGGCATCTCGTCGGACGCTCAGCACCTAAACCCCCTGTCTTTCGCTTCGCAATCGCCGGAGGTGCATGCCAGCAACACTGACAGCGATAGCAACGACAACGACAACGACAACAAGTACGCGTCCTCGGACGAGGAATCGTTGGGATCGTCCTCGGAGGGCCACAGAGGGAAGAAGGCGAGGATATCATTAGACCCTTGTCAGCCATTGACGGTGAAGGGGAAGCCGCGGGCGCGGGTTTACGTTGCGTGTTGTGAATGGTGAGTGGGTCCTCTGCCTTCCCCGCATCTGTCATTTTTCTTGCCGCTTGGGTGTGTGGACGTGTTGGGATCCAGTGATGGACGTCGTCTACGATGACGTCTGCAGCTTCCTATGCCGCTTTCACTGAGGACGTGCGCGCAATTAGGGGTTGGCATTGCTAGCGAGTGTGGTAGGAGAGCTCATCTTGCGACCCCCGTAATTGCCCAATGCCCGGGTCGTACTGGAAGTTGTTACTATGTTGTGACTAGAGTGGTCCGAGTCGGACTCATCCAGTGCATCTATTGCGATGGATGGCCGAGTTCCACTGCCATCAGGCTCGGACGAGATTTGACACTTTGAGCACACGGTCAACGACAGAGGGCTCGGAAGGGCTCAGCCGATGGACATTTTGAGCTCCTTGGATGACTGTTTTGATTCCCGCTTATTACCCCACGAGTACTAGGTTTCGGGCAAGATACGTTACCTGGCGTCGAGCATCAAAGGGGAAGCGAAGATGAAGAAAGAATCCGAAACATACGTAGTCATTGTCCTCTTATGTGCCTGCGAGTCTCTCCTTCTCCTTTGCATCGCCGCGTCAAGGCACCATTCTCAATAGATGCTCATCGCATTCATCTCCCTCTCAGCCGAAATCGCAAGGTTCGCTGTGATGGCGCGAAACCTGTCTGTTTCAACTGTAGCAAACGGGACCCCACCGTGGAAGCATGCGACTACGACGCCGCACCGAAACGACGGGGGCGGGACAAAGTCCCGGGCTCCCGTGTGCGCTCCGCCATAGATCAACGAGCACCCCATCGCGCACAAAACCCACACAAACTGTCACGCGCTCACGGACAACGAGCGACGAATAAATCCGGTTCAGGGGTTAATCTCGAAGTCAGCACTAACGCCTCTGCGAGGTTTCGTCTCGTTCTGACTTGCGGTCTGCATTCCAGGAAATCCTACACGGCTTTGACCCCGCGACATTTGACCCTGAGAACGTGGCTATTTATGAGCTTCCAGCACGCCCGCCCTGCAATCCAAGCGAAGACGAGGATACTACCAGAAAAGAGAAGGAGCGTTCGGTCTATGACCTCATTGCCGATGTGCCCAGCATGCAGTTTGCCCGGGAAACATGGTGGGACGCCTTGCTGGAGTTCTACGCGACGGACGGTGCCATCGGCGGCATGACGCTCACCGCGGACCAACGGCTGGCGACCACGAAGCGCGTGTTCGCTGACATCCGTGCCGTCCTCAATGCGTCCATGTACTGGGCGAGCTTCTTGCACCTCCCTCGGTTCTTCGAGACGTTCCTCGACCCAAAACGCCGAAGCTCGGTGCAGCCGAGCCTCATTCTGAGCATGCTGGCCATTGGGGTGCACGCGCAGAGCTCGGAGATCATGCATGGAGCGAAGGGCCGTGCGCGGGCGCAGAAGCTGATAGACCTGGCGGATTCGGCGATCAAAGCGAGTCTCAGCACAAATTGGGTGGATATAGGACTCGTGCAGGCGGCGTGGGTACGGACGTCTTTCTGTTTTCCTCTGTATGCCATGTTGAGCTGACGGTTCCTCTGGTACACGTCAGTTCATCACGTACTTCGAGATGCAGGGCCACGCGCAACAGCAATCGTACCGATGCGAGGGATCCATCCAACTGCTCGACTCGCTCATTCGCCTCCTTTCCCTGACCACCCTCGACGCCGACCGCCTCGAGGCGCACTACTCCATTTTTGCGACGTCTTCTAGCAATATAGTGGGGCAGTCGATGTTCAACGATCCCGCAGGCGCACACGCAGACGCTCACCCACCTGCGCCTTCAGAAAGGAACAGGGCCTTAGAGAACGTGGTCATCCCCAAGCCAGGTGCCTCCATCGAGGGCCCTGCACAGTGTGACTGTCTCAAGTATACACTCAAGGAGCAGTGGCCGACCGTATCGGAGGTCGCGCCCCTGTGGGAGATGACGACGATGTGGCCGAACGGGTTAATGGAGGGCGAGATTAGGAAGGAGGAGTGCCGGCGGCTCGTGTGGTCGAGCGTGATGCTCAGCGCGGGCCAGAACGCATATGCGGCGGCGGACGGGGAGCTCGACAGGACGGAGCTGTTCATTAAGGACTACAGGAACGTGCGTGCTGCTGTCCCCTCCTATGTTGCAGGCGAGAGGCTAACGGCCGTGTCCACGCTGTTGGTCGAAAGCTGGCCATACTGTTCCCGGGAGAGGACATCATGTTCTCGTCCAATGGGCAAATATCGCCGAGTAACGTGTGGACTCTGTGCATCCGCTCGATGATGCTATGGCACACGAGCACGCGCCAGAGGGGCAATACTGCTCTGTCTCCGCAGGCGCGCGCAGAGTATTCGATAAATGCGTGGCTAGAAGCGGACGCCATCGAGGCTGCCCTCGACATGCACACTTGCCAGCTCGAGGGGGCTCAGCTCTATCAGACTCGGGAGTTCCTGTTTGCGTGAGTGCTGTGATTATGTTTTCGGCCCCCGGATCGTATGCTATGCTGAGTCACATCGAAGGGCGCGGATGTGCGTATCCCACAATTTTAGACTATATGCGCCGCAGGTGACGTCGTACGTCTGCAATCATCTCGATGATAGGACCACTGCTCACGCGCGCGATGTGTTAGTCTCGGGATCATGTCGTATTACCGAGAGAAGGCAGAGTCATGGCGTACGTAGTTCAGCATCTTAAGGCTTTGGAATTCCAGGACTCACGATATCCTCATCTTGACTCAGTGCGTATCCAGATGCAGGTTTCAGAATACCTCTGGAAGGCATCGCAGGAGGAAGAGAAGTGGGAAATGATGAATCGACCACTTCTCTCCTATTGGTTCATGGGCCATATTGTTCGGTGCGTCCGCAATATGGCTGACAACTGGTCAGAGCTGATACGTGGGATATACTGATGGAGGAATGTTTTGGCGTGTAGAGCCCTGTTACTGTACAAGAGCGACCCAACGTTACTGATTGCACTAGACGCGGTGAAGATGCACATTAAGCCGCTCGAGTTCCTTATGCGTCTCTGGCCGTACGATGGTAAGTGGTAGCTTTACGTGGCGTTGAGGTCATCATGGCCGCGCAGGTGTGCTGACGGCAGCTCTCGATGGAACCAGACCAGAGGCAAAAGTGGGCTTCTCTTCGACGCGAGGTCGTCCAAACCTGCCTCAAGGCCGGCGTGCCCCCACCCCCCACCGATGTTCCTATCCCGTTCGATCGCGTGCGCAGGAAGACGTTTCCGTCCCTACCTGCTCCACAAACGTAGACTCGAGCGAGGGTGACTGCTTCTTTTTGCTGATTTTCTACTCTAGTTGGATACCATATTTTCAAATCTTACGTTATTGTACGTTCTATTAACTCAATAGGAAGTTGTATGTCAGCTGTACATTGGAGACTGTAAGTATATGGATGGCGTGGTTCGTGGGTCGGGCGGTGGCCTATCAGCGCTCGCGCTCGCCTAGGGATCAGCTATTGTCAAGCTACTTACTGCCGTGGGTAATGTTCCAATTTCCATCGTTCGTTCGTTGGCATACACACTGATGTAGTCATGATAGGCTGCATCACCAAATTTCCTGGCCTCCATGAAATAACACGCGTCCGATCTGCGCGGGAGAGCTTGAGAAGAGTTCGAACGATTCTCGTATTCAGTGTCTGCACAGAAGAGAGTATCTATTTTCACTCTACGGGCCTCCACCGCATTGCTGAGGCACAGAGCGGATGCTGTCGTTGGTATGTCGCATCCTGATTGGACTATCTATGCCGCCGGCGAAGGCTAACTCTTGTGCCGTAGCGGCTTCGGGGACCATATGCGTTTGCCACATGGTCAAACGGTTCCTTGAAGTTCTGAGGTGCCGTCCTCGTGAAATTACGATGGCCTCCGACGGTATGGCAAGGCTTAACCAAGTTCTACACCGGACTCATTCTGTCTTCCTCATGAGACTTGGATACTAATACGCTATTTGCCAGACGCCAGGAAAGCGCAGGATTCCAGCTCTTGAATGACAGGCGTACAAGCCTGGTATCGGACTATTACCGGAAGAAGCTCGCCTTGCTCCGTGAAGGTCAGAAGACTCCTTGCGTACATTCACCGCGTAACCTGCCCTCCGCTTTTCTAGACCTCTTTACAGCAGAAAGCGTTGATCAGGAGGGCGAGACTGAACAGCTCAGAAGACTATGCTTTAGACAGCGGGCCGGCTTTGTGTTATGAGCAGGCGGCCCGACCTGCCTTTCAGAGAAGGTATAAATCTTCGTGACCCCCGGGTTAATGTGAGAGCGGCGTCCATCGTCGACTCCCGAAAGCCCCTCCCTCTACACCACAGGGACCTTCGACCATGAAGTTTTCCATCCTTGCGCTGCTCCCCGCCCTCATCTCCGGTGCTACTGCAGCTCCCAAGCCAGCAGGGACGCTTGCGAAGCGGGATGCACCGAAGGTCTATCTCGCCGGCGATTCTACTATGGCGAAGAACGGTGGTGGAGCAGGCACCGGGACTGAAGGTATGGTGAAGTTGCAGGACACGTCTTTGTGAACGTATTCACTAACCTCGTCCGCATTCCGGAACAGGTTGGGGCCAGTACCTAGCGTACTCGCTCGACATCGAAGTCATCAATGACGCGATCGGGGGACGCTCCGCACGCTCCTTCACGAACGAGGGCCGGTTCCAGGCCATCATAGACGTCGTCGAGCCGGGCGACTTCGTCGTCATCGAGTTCGGACACAACGACGGCGGGTCGCTGAGCACGACGGACAACGGGCGCACTGACTGCTTTGGGGACGGCGAGGAGACGTGCATCTCGCCCACGACGGGCGAGACCGTCTACACGTTCGTCTTCTACGAGGTCGAGGCGGGCAAGGCGCTGCAGGCCAAGGGCGCGAACGTCATCATGAGCAGTCAGACGCCAGACAACCCCTGGGAGACGGGCACCTTCGTGTACGAGCCGACGCGGTTCGTCGGGTACGCGAAGACGGCGGCGGACGCGATCGGGGCGAGCTACGTCGACCATGGGCAGTACGTCGCGGACCGATTCGAGGCGCTCGGCGCCACGGCTGTGGATGCGTTCTACCCGAACGACCACACGCACACGAGTCCGGAGGGGGCTGACGTCGTTTCGGCGGCGTTCGTGAAGAGTGTGCTCTGTGCCAACGACGGCCTTGCGGCCCACGTCAAGAATGCGACGAGCAGTGTGCCGGGGTCCTGCGTTTGATTTGGGCGTTCAGATCTTGGTCATGTGTATAGCGGAGAAAATGTATATGAATTCGCACTCCTCTGTACACACTGCCAACACTGAACACTGCCAACACTGAACACTGCCAACACTGAAGCATATGTACTACCTTTCATTTCAAGACAAAGTTGTGATCAGCTAACGCAAAAACGACTAAGATTTCTAGGCAAGGAGTATGGATGACCTTTTAGCACGAAAGAGCGTACCAAATGCTGCATAGAACTGGAAGGAGTTCGAGTGAGTGGACGGTATCCAAGTACGGCGAGATAAAAACTTGGAAATGGTTGATGAACATAGGGTTCTAGTCCCCTCCTTAAATCTCCGCTATAATATTGATGTTCCGTCAGCCACGGCAAAGCGAGGTTGGAAATAAGGGACGTTCTCCGCTCGTAATTTCATACTCCGTTTCCTGTGGGAAGCAGGGAAACAAGCTTCAGGTTGAGTTGCCTTTAGATTCTCTTCATATGGTGCTTCTATAAAGCCTTGTAGGGGATCACGGGCCAGGGGCCTGGGATCTGAAGCTTCAGAAGCTTCGAATTCAGAAGTCGTGGCCGGACGGATTACGCAAGTTGGATAACGTCGAAGAGGAGCTGCGGCGTCGTGTCTCCGTGGCGACTTGGCGGATACAGGGCAAGATCCTGGATCGACAGAGATCGACAGCCACGCCATCACAGCCACCCCTCCGCAGACTGACACAGCACCATCAAACGCGATGCAACCCACCATTCCGACTTCTTTACTGTCCACCTCTCACATACACCAGCCTTCCGACGTCCTCTCCACCCCAACCACATCTACTCACCCCCATCCCACTCAAATTAGTCCTCTGCAGACTCCGACTCCGCTCCAGCTTTCCAGCTGACCTCCTCTTATCACCCCCACTACGGCTATGTTCGACGAATCTATCGCCTGGTTGGACTCCATCCTAGACGTTCAGGACACTTCCAATGGTTTCCTCTCAGTTGCCCCATCATCCGAGCATCTCCTATCCCCCCAAGGCTCCAGCTTTGCATATCCCTCCCCACTGAGCGAAGACCAGCATAGCCCATACAGACTGACGCGCTCTGTCGATTCTCCGTCGTCATCGACCACTTCCCAGTCCCAGTCCCCTTCCCCTCAACCGCCCGCTGCGGACTCATCGCTAGGCACGCCTTCTTCGGCTCCCGCACCGGCCACGAAACCCCCTCGCCGTCGCATTCGGCCCAAAATCGCCCTTGATCCCAATCAACCTCTCACCGCGAGGGGAAAGCAACGAGCACGCGTCTACGTTGCTTGTGATCAATGGTGCGTGAGGCAGGACCGCTGTTCGACAGTCCTCTCGGCAGCCGCACCTTCTGCGGCATATACGCTAATATGATATCCTTCAGTCGTATCCGCAAAACTCGTTGCGACGGTGCCAAGCCTGTGTGTTTCAACTGTCGCAAAAGACCCCCTGAAGTTGGCCAGTGCTCTTACGATTCTCAGCCCAAACGACGCGGCCAGGACAAGGTCCCTGGGACTAGGGTCCGTACCTCGACGCACCACAAGTCGAAACGGAGAAAAACTTCTAGCGGGACGGACGATGACGACAGTGGCTCGGAAAGTTCGAGTCCCGGATCGCCTAGCCCACCTTGTGAATCCACTTGCGGGCAGCGCCAGCCCGACCCTCAGCTCCACGCTACTTATGACAACTTTCCAGGACTGTATTCTGACGGGGACGGGGACGGGGTATGCATGTTTTGTCTTCTTTGTGACATTGCATTTCAGCCTTATTCCTGTCATTTGTGTAGGAGTCAGACGAATACGACCCATTCCCTCTAGTCGATCTCGATGGTCCAAACGCGGAAACGGAGTACAGTCTTGGACGATATGCCTTCCAGAAGGAGCCAGCTATCCCGGCCCGCCCTAGTATTGAATTTACGCGCGATACCTGGTGGGACGCGCTCCTTACCTTCTACTCGACCGACTTGGGTACGATAGAGGCCATCTCTCTGTCCGCCGACCAACGGTCGGACATTGTCGTACACATCATCTCGGATCTCCGGGCCTTGTTCCACTCGTCCGTATACTGGGTCAGCTTCATCCATCTTCCCCGCTTCTTCGACAGGCTCTTGAATCCGAAAAGTCGAGCCACAATGCAGCCCAGTTTTATCATGAGCGCGCTAGCCATTGGCTTGTTCACCCAGAGCTCGGAAGCAGAAAGGGGCGCTGCGGGCCGGGTCAAGGCCCTTAAACTCGTCGAGCTCGCACACAGCTCTCTACAAGCAAGCATGGCGTCAGGTTGGGTTGACGTGGAGCTTATCCAAGCAGCATGGGTGAGTACGCCGGACTCGTGCAAGATCGGTCATAAACTCACAAGCCACCCTGCAGCTTATGACGTACTTCGAACTCCAGTCACATCCAAAGAAGTCCGTTGAGAGGGGCCGCTCAGCAATGCTCCTCCTAGATTCTCTGATCCGCTTGTTTTCCCTCACAACCCTTGATTCAGACGTCAAGCGTGCCTACACCACGAACCGGCCCTCTATGGTGTCTCAGAACGCGGCTCAATATGACCCACCCATGAACGACATGGCTCCCATGGGAGGCTTATCCACGACAAATCACATTGACATCTTACTCTCACAAGCCGGACTTCAGCCCAACCCACCACCGTCCGCTGCCTCTCACGTTCCCGTTGAGCCGCTCATTCCAGACAACATGACTCTCGGACCTGCGACTGCATCGTCCCCCTTGAGCGGGTGCACCTGTGGTTCTCTTACGCTCGAGAAGAACTGGCCCGGTGTGAATGCCATCGCGCCGACCTGGGCGGGAACTCTGGTTTGGCCAGAAAACTTGCCCGACGGAGAGTTCAAGAAGGAAGAGTGCCGCCGGCTCGTGTGGGCGAGCGTCATGATCACCGCGAGTCTGAATGCGTATAGCTCCACGAACGACATCGTCGGCGACATCCACAAGAACCAGCTGTGGATCAAGAACCCCGAGAACGTACGTATTGCCTCCGTCTTGCCTGCGCGGGGCAGATATGCTAACGCAATCGTGACTGCGGCCCTGCTGCTGCTGCCCGCGCTTGTCTCTGACAGTTCGCGCTGCTGTTCCCTGCGGAGTCGCTCGCGCTGCATGGCACATCGGTGCACGCGAACAACCTGTGGACGCTGCACCTGCGTTCCATGCTGCTGCTGGACAGCTGCGTGTGCAAGCGCGGCGACGTGCACTTAACTAACGGCGAGCGCGCGCAGTTTGCGATGCAGGCATGGCTCGAAATCGACGCGATCGAGCACGCGCTCGGGCAGCACACGTGCGAGCTCGAGCGCAACTTCGGCTTCCAGGCGCGCGAGATGCTCTTCAGCGCGCGTATGTGCGTCTCGCACGAGTTCCAGCGATACATCCCGTGCGTCACGACGTGAGTCTTGTCTTGTCTTTATTGTACTGGGAACCGGAGGTGGAGGCTGACCGCGGGTCGTGGCTATGGTGGCGCTGTAGGAGCGGGAGCATGCTATTTTACAGGGACAAGGCGGAAGAATGGCGTGAGTCCCCTACCATTCTCGCGTGTGGTGATGTTTGTGGACGCTCATGCCCTTCACGGCGAGCAGTGACTCACCGCATGCAGTTTGGCAATCGGCTCTGGCAGGATATGCAGCTCGGGATCCAATCTCTATTGCTGGACTTCCGTAAACCCATGCTCATCTACTGGTTCATGTCCCATGTAATAAAGTGCGTGTTGATCTCGACAAGCCTGTTGGCTGTGCCACCACCGAGAACGTACTTACCGCGAGTTTCAGGGGACTGGTGCTGTGGGAGGCAGACCCTACGCTCGCTGTGGCGCTCGAGACGGGGAAGACGTTTGCGGTGCGCGTGGAGCATCTCATGTTGTACTGGCCGAGTGAAGGTCCGTCCAGTCGCTGTTCGGCGTGCTAGAATCGATTTCAAACGCATAGCATCATTCCCCTTTTCCAGCTCAACGGCGCGAGTGGGAGGGCATCCGCATGCAGCTCGTCCAGTCCTGTTTGAAGGCCGGCGTACCCCTGCCCAGCGTCTCTATTCCGGGGGCTATCCCGCGGATGAACGCGAAGAGCTGAAAGAACCCCGACGCCGCGATGGAACGTGTGTAGTATGTGTTGTTCCGTGTATCATAATCCACCCCTATAATGTCCTTGGTTTTCTATCTTCTCGGGGAATAGCATGTCCGTTCGCCAGTGTCATCGGACATTCGGCAGGAGCTTGATTTCCGATCCCCGAGTCCCTCGTTTTGAGGGGGTGGATTGCCGTTATCTTCCAACGTGCAGGCGCGTCTGCAAGGGGCAACCCATGTCTGGCCCCGGCGGCGTTTGGATAAATGTGATGACGCTTCGAGCGTTGCGGCGACTTCGAGGAAGTGGAAACTTGATTGCATATTGCGCAAGGTCGCGTTTCATCGAATCATCCTCTCATGATACATGCGGCCTGTGGCCGAGGAATGGCGCTGGGGCGCCTCGAACGTCGCGTAATGGAACGGAGCGTGGATGGGTATAAGACGCTAGGAAGGTCGAGGTGGAGGCGGGCAGCTACCCTACCGGCCCTTTCAGCTGGCGACCATGGATGACTCCTTCCACCACTCTGCCACAGTTGCGCTGGATGCCATTTTCGAGGTTGTTACTCGGGAACGATGGTCGATGAGGTGTGTATAGGTTTACCCTTATCTTCCTCGTATGTTGATTCGATGACACGTTGGCTAGTTTGGATATGGTGCGCCCATCGCATGTCGAGGCTATGCAGCATCTAATGTTTCATCTCCCCTGGCAGCTTACTGGGCTTCAAACTAAGCTTCACTTGATCTCCAGTCTGCTACAGGAGACGGAGAACTCACGCAGCCGCATCAACGGGCTCCCCCCTGAAATTCTTACCCTTATCTTCTCGTTCGTCTCGGAGCCGCTCTCACCTCCAGGCCACCGTGGACCATCCTCCGCCAGGCAAACCTACGATCTCTTGCCTATCATCCAGGTGTGCCGACACTGGCGCGAGCTT
Source organism: Ganoderma sinense ZZ0214-1 (assembly GCA_002760635.1). NCBI lineage: Eukaryota > Fungi > Basidiomycota > Agaricomycetes > Polyporales > Polyporaceae > Ganoderma > Ganoderma sinense. The sequence continues at coordinate 1,442,882 of AYKW01000004.1, forward strand.
GCTCTCGGCACACCCTCGCTTTGGTCCACCCTGTGCGAGAACGGGTCTGGCCATACCGCCACGGCTTCTTTCCACGCTCACACGCAACAGGCCGATTTGGCCGTGTTCGTTGATCGGGCTCGCCCAACGCCCGCGCTGATAGGCCTGCTGGGTTCACCTTCCGTAGGATCGAGGATAACGGAGCTGTACCTCCAAGACCTCAATGCCTACTCTCCTAGTCAACTCGCGACCGAGCTCCTTGCTTTCCCTGCACCATGCCTCGAGCGCGTGTTCGTTCGCCGGCGTGTTCTGCGAAATTCGCCAGGGGCCGAACTCGGGGAAGCCGCAGGCGCAGCGCCTTCGAACGCGGCAACGGAGGTGTTCGCCGGCGTCGCGCCGAAACTGAAGAGCCTCGCGTTTCACGACGTCCCGCTATTGCCTGCAAACTATTTCGAGCAATTGACGCACCTCCGACTGTCATTCGAGGCATGCGCTATTCACTGGACCCTCCCCGACCTCCTCCATCTGTTGTCGCAATGCCCTTCGCTCGAGGACGCGAACTTGCTTGGACTCCCTACGCACCTGCATTTAGTTCAGGATCCAGCGACGCAAACTGTGTCGCTTTCGTGCCTGCGAAAGCTCGAAATCGGCGACTGTCGTGGACAAGAACACGCAGCGACGCTCATGCGAGCGATCCTCTCGAACCTCATACTCCCCGCCGATTGCGCCGTTCGCTTGTACGGCCTAGACGCACACCGTCTCTCCCCCTTCTCTGACCTTCACCTTCCCCTCGGCGAACAGTGCACTGTGCTGTCCATCGACGTCTCCTTTGTCGCTATCACTATTACACTAACAAGCCCGAACACACGAGGGTCCGTTTCCCTTGAACTCAGCACCGCCGGAGCGACGTCGACGCTGCTCCAGCAGTCCATCGAGGCATTCGTCTCTGTCTGTGCGGCTTCCATTCTCGAAGTTACGATTTCGAGCCAGCGTGTTTGGCCGGCATGGTGCGACCCGAACCTACTCCTGTCCTTGTTACCAAATGTGGCGAGCGTGGTGCTGCGCGACACTCACCTCGTCGATCAGTGTCTTGACGCAATACGGCCATGTTCATCTGGAGGTCCGGAACGGGACAGCGCACTATGTCCCAATCTCGCCATTTTACACCTCCCCTCGCCTCTGTCGGACTTGCTTCTCCAGAAGTTGCGCTCTGTCGTCTCGGAGCGACAACGGTGTGGCTGTCGCACACAGCTCGCCGTCGTTGATTGTAGATCCATTTGATAGACCATTCGCCGCATCACCTACTCGTGTATGTAGGGAGCCACCATCTTGCATAATCCTTGATTGTAGCTGACTTGAATCAGTCTTTGTAGATCGCTTTTATACGAAGGTTTCACCGTGCAGCGCCTGGCGGCAACTTATAGTCCCGGAGTGGCCAGGCAAGCTCAGCCATCAATGCATAAAGCCTAATGGGCGCATATTCCTCATTAACCGCCTTTGACTCCCTGTGAGAAGCTCTCAAATATCTTATTGTACGCTATACTGGATGATCCATTGGCTGGGGTCGTGGTTCCCTCGCTTAACCGCCTCGCCCTGCTGCGCGCTTATTTCCTTTTGTCTTGCCACGCCGGTTCTGGCAGGCGAGTTCGGTTCTCCTCGTGCAGTATCAGCCTCAAGTACGTTACCTCACGCCGAGAGTGGCTCGGAAGCTTCCTCAGGCATCCGCCGTCGCCAGGCGTGATGGACAACCACAATTGTCTGCGCGCGAAGCTCGGCGTTACATTGTCGCTCGCAGCACGATATAAGTGTGTGGACCGGCAGGACAGCACACGTCTCCAAGGCCGGCCCCTTCCTTCACAGACTCATGCCTCACGATCGCCCGTTCACGACGCTCTTTCACCCCGACCAGGCGTTGACTGCAGAGCAGGCAGCGGAGAGGGTCAGGGATTTGATCTATTCTTATTCTCAAAGTGCGTCTGCCATATCCTCCTGCCTCATCACCGAATTCGCTAACTTGGACAAGGCGTCAGCGCTTTGTTCCATGACACACTTTCTGAAGAAGATCTCCTGGGCTATACGGAGACGATGAGATCGCTGCTCGAACGTGCGGGCGCGCTCGAGCCGCATCTGTGCGGGATGTACTTCTTCCTGCCTGACCAGCTTGCTCGGTCCGTGGTCGCGATCGTACGTCCTTGCCTCTTTACACCCGAGCAACCGCGCAGTCCCCTCATCCGGTGCTTCACTCATTTTCACAGATTGTGGCCGCTTATTACCAGTCCGCGCTCCTCGATGCGTCTGAGGCTCAGGTCATCGTCGATGTGGAGACATTGGAAGACATGACCCTCTACTTGCGGGGCGTCTCCACGTACGTCGACTCTCTTTGTAGCTGGCTCGCGTCCGAGAAGTACACGGTGCTGCAAGGGGTAGCCAAGAAGGCGGTCTCGGAGATGCGCAATCGCGTCGCATCTACAGCCGGAAGCCCCAGTCGTCACGACGTGCCCTTCTACGTTGCTCGATGCCCTACACCAAGGGCAAGGAGCAAGACGCCTGAAGTCCCTTTTGCGCGGCTTGAGTTGTTCTTTGGGAGCTTATCTACGGATCCCTTCTCGGAAGGAGCATCCTCTCCCACAATCAGCGGTACAGTGGAACTTCCCTTCGGTTCTCCGGGTACCGTCGTCAACGCGTCGCCGGTCGCTGGACCCTCTTCGCCAACAACCGCGACCCCGAGTCCTTTCCACACGTCATTTCCAGAGCTGGTGCTCTACCCCCAGGAGTTCCAGGCTGATCGACGATCATCACTCACATCCTCCGACACTACTTGCGTCGAAGAGCCTACCCTTGGCTCCCCTCCCTGCCTCGAAGCGAAGATCTTCCCCTCACCCGACCAGAGCGCATGGCCGATTCCCTCCGAACCCACGCCTGACGCTCGCGATCCCCAGCCCCTCCGTACGAGCCTCAAGCGGCGACGCAGGACCACGTCCACCTTCGCATCTTCATCTTCATCCTCCTTGCCCGACCCCGACTCCGGCCTCTCGTCCTCGTCCTTGCACCCCCGCAAACGGCACAAGCAGGTCAACTTGCGCGCCTTCGCGTGCGTCCAGGACGTCGAGGTAAACTACCGCCCATACGTCGGGTGCGCGGTTCCCATTCGCCTTGGGGCCAACGGGTGCAATGCCTCGCCCATGACCCTGCCGTCGCGCAACGTCTCTATATCTCCCACCTCGTCCCAGACGTCCGCCGCGCTGCGCGCGCGGTCGCTTTCGCCGCTTGAACTTAGACTTGGACTCGAACTCGGTCAGGGTCTGGGGAGCATCCCGCCGCCGTCGCCGTCTGGAAACGGGGTGTCGTCGGTCTGGGTTGCGCCGGGACCGTCAACGCTGCTCGCGCCCGATTGGAGGTATGGAATGGACGGGATCGAGATTGACGGGGGTTCGGACCGCGAGGAGTCCGACGGTGAGAGCTTCACCACCGCAGACGAGGGCTTGTACGCGGACGCGAAGATGGAGGATGGGTCCGAACGCGACGCGAGCGCGTCTTCGTCTCAAGAAGAAGAGGCGTGCGCCGACACCGTCGAGGAGGACGAGGACAACGCCAGGCCCGACACACACTCAAGACCATCGTCGCCCCCGTCCGTGCCGGTCCTCTCGAGCAAGGCCAAGGCCAAGGGGAAGCGGCGGTGGTTCGCGAACACTTTACGTACGTTCGTACGCATATTCGATGGACGCTAAGAGCGCCCAAGGACTTCTGTGGATTCGTTGCATTACAATTACCAGATACCCCTTCACTCACGCAGGATAGTAGTTCGTGTATAATGTTGCACCCGTATGCGTTTGTCGGTATGATGAACATTATGCCCTGTAAATGCTCTGTAGATAATGTGCTGTTAGTGTATGATAGGTACCTTCGATATTCCCGGAACTCTTACGTATGCCTATGCTGTACCGACCTACATATGCACCTTCTCTGTCCAAGTTAGAGCTCTTCGGAAACGGGTCCGAGGCACCGTTGCCTCGCGCAGCTTCTTCCCGGATACGGGGATGCGATCGCGCCTGTTGACGTTCGAAGCCACGGTGCATGCAACCGAAGCGAAGAGAGCGCGAGCACGTTCGACCTGGTTAATCCCCGCGTCGGAGCGTGCTTGTCGCGTATTCGTTCGAAAGGCCCCGATCAGCTTCGACGGCCGCGGACGCGAACTTGAAAGGGGCGAGGCACGCGGACGGCGTGGAACGACCTTGGATGCATCTCCATATACCGTTCTTCGCGAGATAATTATGAGACGGGGACTGCACGCCCAGTGCGAACGCGCGACCGAGCACCAAAATGAATTTCGCTGTCAGCTAGGTTCGAACTCGTGCGCTATTCGGCACACTAACGGAGTCGCCCCCCGCTTCAAGTTAGGGCTTCCGGCTGCCCTAGGATGGTGGCGAATATCCCCAGTCCACCTCGAGCAATGCATTACAAAGTTCCACTTTGCCGCTCCCATCCGGAGAAGCAAAGTAAAACTTCGCAAGGGATCGCAGAGGTGAGAGAAGGGGATGAGGATGCATGCTCAGCTCATCCCCAGTGCCTTTTATGCACTCCCTGCTGGTGAAAATTTCCCAATGGCACCTATGCTTCTATTCATTTCCCTAAAATATCATCTAGTCTATTTCCTATAGGGTCCTAGGTGGGGAGAATGAGGAAGATGGTGCCTTCTGTGATAGGGTAAGGTTCCCACACTCTTCCCATTAAAGTTAACACAGTTGCTGCCTATTTTACAGTTTGATCGGCCATTTGGACCTCTCAGAGTGTTATTTCTTTGATGCTAGAGCATCAAATGTCATGGATATTGCCGGTAGTAAGAGTAAATATGTAATTCTCTTTCCAAAGATTGCACAAGTTGTCCCATAAAACACTCCTCAGATCGAGCCCCTCTTCTCTCCACAGTGACCCCACTTCACCCCCTTTCACCCTTATCCACAGTTACACTGTCAAATATCCACTCCTGACTCAATATGACTCAGAGTACCCCAACTCGCCGCCGCGTGCTTGGGAAAGACGCCAAGAAAATTCGCAACGGTGAGTATCATTTCCATATTTGGAAATACATCACACTGAGGCCGTCGGTTCGAACCCCAGAGCTGTACGCCAGGGGCAAGAGGTTCCCTACTCCCGCAGAGAAGTTATCCGCGTACCAAAAGATGGTAGCACTGGAGTCATGGTATTCGTGGCACAGACACCTTTCGTGGTGTTCTGGGAAGGAGAGACCTTCCCGCCGAGCCTGCCAGGAGTCTGAGCGCCGGTGCGTCTACATCGTCTCGGAGTCTCCGAGCGCTGTGGCCGCTGCACAGGCCATGGCGGCACAGGCGGACTTCCAGCGGGCAATGGGTACGAGATTCCTGGAATCTTTCCGTTGCGTATCTCATGTTGTTTCAAACGTTGATTGGTATATGCGCCGTTACAGCCTATGCAACATCCCGTCCGTGGTGGTACTTCTACTACCCGGGCCTGACGTTGCTCGAAATGAACCGATGGGCGGGCGAGGCAGGCGTATCAGTCGGGACAATGTCCGAGGCCATTCACCAGCTCGCACTCCGTGCGGGCCTTCTGGTACGTCGTTCAGGTTGTATTGCTTGGCAGTTACCATGAAGCTAACTTGCCATGAGCATAATCAGTGAGACAAGTCGGGGGAGCAAGCAAGGCACTTGAAACATGTTGTATGGTTCCAGCAGGAGGCAGGAGTCATTATACTTTCCATGTATCTGCATCTCTCTAATACGCTTTCACCTCCTAAGGACTATGACAGGCGGCACTGTTTAGGCTGAATGAGTCATTGGCAAAAAAAGTTGTCATTCAAGATGCAGGATGTGATGATATAGATACATGTATGTGTGGTCATTCAATTCTGGAACGAAAAGGATTAGTTGTTTTGTGCGATAATGCATAGCTAGTACCGTCCATTCGTCAGATTGTCCTCTTTATGTCCTGCGCCGCACTTGTAAAGAGACAATTAAAAGTCGTAAGACATAACATCGCGGTACGCAGTCATGCTTCGTCCGGGTACCTCGTCATCGTACTCTGAGTGTTCGTGGTATTCGTCTAAAATGTGGGGCTGGGGCTCAGCACCATTCCACGCAGAGGGTCACAAAGCGACCAGTCGAAAAGGAGCTCACCGCTGAGGTCCGCCTCGTCCTCGCGGTCGGACTCTTCCTCGTCGGGGTAGTCATTTGTGTACCAGTCCTCAGCTGTACCTTCGCGTCAGACATGCGACACCTGTGTATCAATTAAACTGGAGAGGCACACCATTAGAATCTTCGTCGTCTTCGTCCGAGTACTCCTCATCCGAACTATCCTCGCCCGAAAGGCCACTGAGCTCAGGGGGTAGACCAGTTCTAACCAGGGGCGTGCAACGTCAACATACGCTAGATGAATAGGTGAACGGAAGATAGACGTACAGCTTCGCAATATTGGACGAGGTTGGATCATAGAGCTCTTTGTTGGTGGTGGGGCGGTGATAGAACACATCATAGACGTAATCCTCGTCCATCCCATCCGTGTCCTTCACTCCCTTGATCGACTTGGCAGGAGGTGGCGTGAGGTCGCTCACTATGTCCAATAGCGCGGATGAGAGGAGAGCGCATCGTTCGGGCGAAAGTTCCTCACCGTTGAGGTAGTCCTTGAGCAGAGGCAAAAACTTGTCGATCTCCGCATCCATCTCGGTCGGGACAGGTGCCTTCTTGCCGGTGGACGTCGACGGGACCGCCTCGTACATCTTAAACTGGGCCGCTCGTTTTGCGGCCTCGAGCTCTCTCGTCGACCACACCTTCGGCCTGCATTGGGTCAGCATCGTCGTCGTTTCGTCAAGGATATGGGCGGAAACGTACGGCGCGTTGGCTGGTCGGCGGCGGGCATATGGATCTTCCACCGGCTTGTCCTGCTGCACGATCGTGTATGTTCGACTGGGGGCCTGGGGAGCAGGCCGCTTCTGAGAGTGCGCAGGGAGAGGTTGGGCGGGTGTCGAGCGCGGTGGTTGAGGCACGGCGGAGGGTGACGGAGTGGTTGGAACCGCTGGCGTGGCAGCTTGTCGCGTTTTCTGAGAAGACTCACGAGCGAGGTCCGCCAGATGTTTCTACGACGCAAGTGGGGGTGGTTGGTTCGAAGGATGGGAGAAGATAGAGGGACCACATACCTCAAGCTCCTTCTTCTGCTTCTCATCGTTCCACTCCGCCTGCTCGACCGTCCCCGCGTACTGGAAAACGTTGATGCCTCCTCTGTACTTCTTCTTGCTAGGAGCAGCATCGACCACTGGTGCCACGATGATCGCGCGTGGTGAGCGATTGTGGCTGGTGAAATGAGCAGAGAGTAGACTGACCTAGAGCATCCAACGGCTCCTCATTGCGCTTACGCTTGATGCGCACGATAGCATAGGGCTGTTGTGGCTGTAAAGCTTGCGGGGGGTCGACATCCATTAGCGCAGGACGTTGTGGTTTGGAGGAGGAGGTGCAAGACATCTCGGCGCCTACCCAATGTACCACGTGGTGGTCCCATAGGCACGTGACCGCACCTCCTGGATGCTGACAGGCGCTGGCCATGGCCGTTCTCCTGGTTGCTCTTGACCAGCTCTATCTTGCCACAGTCTTCTGACCACACTCATCGTGGGACAGGTCACGGCAATCACAAATGTCGAAAATTCATGACTTGTGGCAATGGCTCGTGTCTACTGTCACTTCAAGCTCGCTATCGAAACCGTCACTTCAACCCCTGAGCGCTTGGGAGACTTTGTATGATTCTGCCCTCATCCCGGAAGAAAATAACCAATGGGGCGTGTTCTGGCATGAATGGTGGGGTGCGAACTCTCCCGGCAAGGCACGTCTAGAGCTTGCCGCTCGTCAGGACCCCCAAACGCCCTCTTCTCACCGCATCCTCCAAGTCGCACAAGATGCCATCTGGCGCAAGTTAAACACACTGGGAGATTCTCATGGTAGCATACTCTTGCGAGAGGAATACATTTCGCTTTATAGCACGCTTTCCGCCTCTCTCGAGGGCATGTGTTCAGGTGTCAAGGTATCTGGGCATCCCGGTCTCGGTAAGTCTCTTCCAGATGAGCATATACTGTTGCTGTATTCTGACTGCTGTGTTGGCAGGCAAATCGTACTCTCTTGTTTATGCGCTACTGAGGCGCATGAGTGAGGGTCGGCCGGTGCTGTTCTCAACGTCCGCTAACTCGACACTCCTAATTGACCGGCACGGCGTTCGAAGCATGGCGACGGATCAAGTCGAAGTAGAACACCTAATACGAGTCTCCGACCCTTATGTGCCTACATCACCTATCTGGTCTTTGATCGACGCGTCCATGTCCAGTCAAGCCGCGATGTCCACACTCGTCCACCCCAACCTCTTCGTTGTCTTCGCCTCGTACCCGAGAGCCCAGGGGTACATGGGCTGGACGGAACAGTCCATGGCACAGCAATTCATTATGGAACCCTGGTTTGTTTGGGAACTCGAATGGCTGTGCGTTCACAAGCGATGCGATTGGTGGTCTCGACAGAACCACTGACTGAGATCCTCCACCAGACTATCCGTTGACGGCCTTACTCCTCTGAGTCAGGATCAACGGGCCCCGTACAACCAGCAACGGAGGAATCTGGAACACCTCGTCCACGAGGTCGGCCCTGGCCCACGCGACATTTTCTCTTACGTGTCGTCGCCCAACGAGTACAAAAAACGCATCCGTTTTGTGCTGAAGGAAATTCAAGGCTGGCGAGATGTCCACAACCTCTTCGCTACGGCGGATCGCACTATGAGTTGGGAGGCCCAGCACCTGGTCGTGCTCCGGAAAGCGCATGTCCCCGGTGCGACAGACATGGCCTCGGATTTGCCGATCGTCTGCTTCAAGTCGCGGGACATCGGTCTGGATGTGATGCGCCAGGTGGGATACCTGGGCGTCGAGGATGCTATGGAGATTTTTATGAAGAACAGGAGGTGGCCTGGGAGTCGGGTTCTGGCTCGCTGGGTCTTTGAAAGCCTCGTCGTTGGGATCATCAGCGGAGGTGGTACCAGTCTAAATAGTTTGTGCGTCGGCCATATGCATGTTTTTCACATTATCTCGCGTTGTAGGTACTGACCATCTCTAACCATCTGTCAGGTCGGACGTGCTGTTCCAGCCGCAGCCATCGGACCGCGGTCCTCTCCTGCCGCGGTCTATCAAATCTAGGAGGGTGGCCCCGGGCCCCGGATGCGAGGGGGTCTCCGCCTTAACTCTGGACGATGACCTTTGCTACTTCCCCTTGCGTCGAGACAACCCGGTGTTCGATGCGTTCTACTTGGATGTAACGCCCAACACCGTCATCATTTGGCTCTTCAAGATACAGATCCCGCGCAAGTGTGTCGATGGCTACTCTGACGCCTTCAGTATGGTGGACGTGCTCTTGGAGAAGGCGAAAATCCAGTTCGGAAAGCCAAAGGTTCAGCTAAAATACGTGGTCATTGCACCGCAGCACGGGCACAACCAGCCTGCGGTGACTTTGGGTGTCCCGGAGAGGTGGAGCGAGTTCAAGGGGGATGTCCATGTTTGCTACCTAGATGTCGCACACCTCGGCTGCGATATCGACGATCTTCTTGCTGACTTGTCCGAGTCTGACTAGTCAGTTGCTGAGCCGACCTGATTGTAATGAAATTGGTTCTGAACTTTCGAACTTGAACTTGAACTGAACTAGCCACGGTGAGAAAAGCGATGGCCGTTACTCTTTTGCCATGCAAATTCGGCAATGCTTACTGTGAGCCGTTCTTGGATATGTCGACTACACGGATAGCAACCTGAAGAGCTTGACGCAATAGCCGCAGTGCCAGTATTTGCTGGTGCACGGTGACTTGGTGGCGGAAAGCCTTTGACTTGGAATTTGATCCCGGTCCGGCCGGAGCGGAAGGGGCCAAGTACTTACTGGATCCAGGCTGGCGAGCTGCGGGCGCGTTCTTTTCGCCCTGTTTTCGCCCAAACATGAACATGACTGGCTCCCCCGAATTGCGTTCGATGCTTCATTCAACGCCTCCCGGCCCTGACTCAACAAGATTTGCTCTGTCTCTTCTCGGGTTCTGCTCCTACATAGCCTTCGTCGCATCGGGTCCAGGATCCCGGTTTGCGGACTCGCTCTCGCGTAGGAAGACATCAAATCCGTTCCCTGTCAAGGTCCAGGCTTCGATGTTCACGGCATCCTACGGTCAGCCTGAGTGAACCCAAGGTCCTGGTCCTGGACTGTGCGCAGAACCGTCTTGGCAGGTACCTCTGGACGGGGAGTGGATGAGGTACGCATACCCACTTGGTCAGCCAGCATTCGCAGTGTTCCAACCCGAGGAGGAAGTCCGAGTTCGAAATGCTGAGGGCGGGGAGGCAATATATAAGTGATGCATGCACCCCTCTCAATGTGGTTGAATTGATCGTCAGCGGAAGGTTGCAACTAGCGATGTTGGATGCTCAACTATGTTTGCCCAAATGAAAAACATCCGAATTCTATACCGCGAACAATATCATTTGCCATCGTCGTCGGACCAAGAGCTCTCGTACAAATATTGTCGCCATAGGCTCACATTCCCCCGTCAGCGACGCGGAGAACAAGGCAAATAGGGAGAAGGCATTGTCCTCAAATCACAGGTGCGGCGTTCCTTGACGCGGAACCTCCTGGAACTCGTGGTTATTGCAGAGAGAGTCACGAGCACAGCCTAATGCATGATGCGGGACGCTGCGGTGACCTCAACAATCCCCGGCAATCGAGTCATCCTCTGAATAGGCAGGATTTCTACGAGCCCTCCGCTGAGTCCGCTCCGTTGTGAGTAGCTTTCTCGTTCCATGTCCTACAGAGAAATTCTACAGACTCAATCATTCCATTCCATTTTGGAAGGCGGTTGAGGTTCTAAGGATCTTATCGGACGGCACCGTCAGCTACCACCTCGGCTTCACGGACTTCAGGTCATCTACGGGCGACGTGGGATATGAAATCCACGGCGACCGATTGACTCTGAGAAGATCCATTGCCTGACCCTTGATAGACGACCCCTCCTCAGCGCACGCTATATTTAAGCTGTGCACTTTGTGCAGCCATGCGAAAATCATGCGCCTGGCGTTACGCGGTCCTCCATCTTGCATACGGCTGTTCCTGACCGTATTCAATCGCACCTGGCGTTCAACCTTCGGCGCACAGTGACACCCAACCTCCCAGGACAGCATCCGGCGCACTACAAAAGTCAGCTCGCACTCGATGATGGTCATCATCACCGTCCCCGCCGGCCAATCGCAGCCATGTCATTGGGCATCTCGCGCCTCTCCAGCATCCTCCTGCTCGCTGCCTGCGCCGCCGCGTACACCTGGCCGAACCCCCAGCTCGACGAGCTCGAGAGCTTGCTATACGACCAGCACGGCTTCAACGAGCGCGGCATCCTAGCGGGCGCACTTAGCCCTTGCAATGCGTTCGGCTTTGGAAGCACCGTGAACCGGTCGAATGCGGCGGACTGGATCAGGACGGTGCGCGACCCTTCGTTCGTCTTCTGCTTAGTGTGCTGGACATCTGACATGGTTGGCGTATAGGCCTACCACGATATGGCGACGCACAATGTGGAAGACGGTACGGGTGGTCTGGACGCGTCGATCCAGTTTGAGCAGGACAGACCGGAGGTGAGGACGAGATCGAGCCTCGTGGCTACATTTCCAACTGACCTGAAGTGTAGAATGCCGGGGATGGTTTCTTCAACTCCTTGAGGCACCTCCAGCTAGGCAACAGTCGCTACGTCGGAGGTGAGTTTTCAATTTGACGGCCTGCGTTTGAATCCACGGCTTATGAATAGTAGTTGCGGACTTCATCGCGCTGGGGGCAAAGACTGCGGTCGAGCAATGGTGAGCTCTTACAAGGCTGCTCCGATCTTCCTTCGTTTATCGCTGAGATAACGCGCGTATAGCGGGGGTCCTCACCTCCCCTTCCGCGGTGGCCGCGTGGACGCTACGGAAGCAGGCGTGCCTGGCGTTCCCCAACCACAAGAAAGTCTCGACAGCCACACAGCATCTTTTGCTCGTCAAGGGTTCAACCAGACCGAGATGATCACTCTCATCGCATGCGGCCACTCCTTCGGCGGTGTACAGAACAGCGCGTTCCCGCAGATTGTACCGCTTCCAGACGGGGTCAGCGACGTGTCCCAGACGTTTGATAGTACCCCGTTCACTTTCGATAACAAAATGTATGTGTTTCCCGTTTGGCGACGTTCATCGTGTAACGGTTACCCGCAGTGCGACCGAGTACATTCACGGAACAACGAACAACCCGCTTGTAGTGGGACACAATGACACTACGAACTCAGACAAGCGCATCTTTGGCAGCGATAGTAACACGACCATGAGTGGGTGCGTACGACGAGCGATGTCTCTGCATGCCCTTCAGGTTGACCAAAGAGTACTTGGCAGGTTTGCCGCAGACCCTGCTTCGTTCAGGTCTGCGTGCCAGTCGCTGCTCACACGTATGCTAGATACTGTTCCAACAACCGTGCAGCTCACCGATGTCATCGATCCACTGCCTGTCAAGCCTCAAGAAATCGCACTCACGTACATGGGCGATGGCACCTTCCATCTCACTGGACAAATCCGCGTACGTGCTTTACGTCCGGGCAGCAGCTACCAGTACTTACGCTCACGACCCTCGGACCATGTAGTTCTGGAACACGGCCTACAGCGTCTCGCGCTCCATCAAGCTCCTCTGGGCGGACCGCGACGGGAAGACCGACCCTGCATACAGCAGCGTCCTGGGCACCAACGAGCAGATGGGCGCGACCGCGCTCTATGATGGGACGTTCGACGCCCAGTGGTATAACATTGGCCCGCTCTCGGACAATTTCACGGTCATCGACGCCGCCACCGGGATCTCGAAGTTCTGGTTCGAGGTCGACGAGGGCAACGCGACGATGGAGGACCAGGGCGGCGTGGGCTTCGCCGTACAGGACGTGGTCATGGTCGCCAACTCCAGCTGTGTCGTGCAGTCCACGGGCACTGCCCGCATTCAAATCGCTGTGAGTTCTGATCCAGTCGCACTTATGGTATTTGAGGCAATTAAGACTAACTAATGGACGATGGCGGGCGCTCAGGTCCGTGCGGACAAGACGCCGTCGCGAGTGTACATCGAGTACGATCTTTTCGCTGGGTCCGCTGGTAGCGGTGCAACGTGGATCACCGTCAACACGACCGACGCACACGCGGCGGCCAGCCAGAAGAGGGCCGGGGAGACATACGAGTTCTGGACGGCGGATTTGTCTTCCTCGGCGCTGGCACACTCGATTAATCAGAGGGTCAACGTCGCTGCGGACATCGATGGCGCAAAGGTCTCGACGTCGAGCTTTGCGCCTTTCGATGTGGCTTTGTGGCCAGGCTGTTGAGAATCAGGAATGGACCGTGATGAAGACACTTCCTTGGATAATGGATCTCTTTTTTGTGGTACCTTAATTGACTTACATGTAATGGTCAGCCGTTGTCTTCTACTTGGGTACAAGGAAGTTGAACGTTGTAGTTTCGAATGAAGTGACCAACGTAACTGATCCCAGTCGCGCGGGCGTCCGATGACCACTGTTTGAAAGAAAGCGTGTCGGGGAGGAGGGGGAGGAGGCACGCAAGGCTGCTGAGGAGGAAGAGGCAACCGTGGCGACGGTATTCCGCATTGTTCAGGCTGCCTTGGGGGTTTTAAGTACTTGTTGGTGGTTCACTTCAATTGTTTGTAACGGCTATTTTTCTTCATCGCTAGGTGATCAGGTCTCGGTAGTAATGAATGTGTTTATAGCTGTAGGCGTAGTCATTGATTGTGCATTCTTCCATTCGACGCTCATCTAATTATGTTGCATGCCAGTCTCCCGGCATGCTCGCTTGAACAACGGCATCCGCACGAAAAACATAGCACCACATATTACTGAACAAATAAACAATATCATATGGTAATAACCTACTCAAAGGAACACATGGTACCAGCATACGAACCGCATCGCCGTGTCATAAGAACACGAGTTGAGGGTTGGTTGGGGGGCACCAAAGGATCTCATCGTCCGTTTTGCATCCGCTGGTACTGTATGCGCAAGTCCACAAGTTCCGCCCTCAGCCTCGTCATCTCGTTCTTCAAGTCCGCGCACTCCACCACCAGTTGCGCCCTGATGTTCTCGGCGAACATCTCCATGTCGTCGCGCTGCTTCTGCCTCATTTGGTCGAACATCGTTGCGAGCTTTTCCGCAAGAGCGTCGTCGGCTGGTCCGAAGTTTAAAAAAAACAAAGACAAGGCCGTGAGCTACTAAAGTACCCTCAAAGCGAAATTAGACACTCACACCGCGGCGTAGAATCGTCCTGGGAATGGGAAAAGTCGATGGACATGAGCGTGTCCTCCTTGGCGAGCGGCTTCCCTTTGAACACCCGTGAGGCGAGTGCTCCGCTCTGTCCGTCTCCCCTCAACGGGACCTCAGTCAGAGCGGGAGAAGGTGGATCCGGGGCAGGCTGAGTGAACCCAGGCTCATCGCCGTCGGCCTCGGTATCGGGCCACTTCTCGTAGTACTCCCCAGAGGCGATTGGCCCCGTGATGGCGAGCCTGTGCAGATCTGCCTCTGTGGGGGAGTCGTAGCCGGAGGTGTCGGAGGGCGGGTGAGACGGGCCCTGCCACCTGGGGTCTTGTGTGGAGTGGTGGCCGAAGTCGCGCTGGTCGCCGACGGTCTCCTCGGATTCGGGCGAGTCCAGGCGTCGCCTCCTGTGAACCCCGGTCATTAGTATACGAGGGGATGTGAAATACGTAGTAGGCGATGAGCAGCTCACTTTCGTGGCATCGCATCTGCGTTCAGTGGGGCCTGGACCACCAGGGTCAGCGGCGCAAGAGCATAAGTCACTGGGGGACGGGGCTGGGAAGAATCGACCTCCATGACGGACCCAGTGCGAGGCAATCGATTCCAAGGTTGATCGGACATCACGAAAGGCTGTAACAAAGTTGTCAGTAGAAGCTGTTGGGATTTTGCGGGCGTGAAATCCGAGACGGTTCTCGCACCTGGTTTTAAAGGGTCTTCCTGGACCATAACGATGCCAAAGCAGCCTGCAGTGTCAAAGCATCAACGATATGCTTCACGGAGCAGCTTTTTGTCTGTTGTCCATAACATTGACCAGCCCCGACCGCCAGAATCAAAGCGCCCAATCGAAGAATGAGGAGCAATCGAAACAAAGCGCATGCACGTGTTGTGCAACCATAGGCGACCATGGAAAAGCTCAAGTGTCTTCTTTGTGGGCAGTATCAGCTCTCCTATATTTGATCTGTTAGATGGCTGGGACTCGTCCTTTGCTTTGCTTGGACGAAGAGTCCGAGAAGGGGTGGCCTTCTGCCAAAACCTTCAACCGTGGGTCCTGCAGGAATTTTCTGGATGTGGTCAGCGTACTCGACAAACTTTGATTCCTATTGTGTAAGATCTCTAATAGAGAGATAAAATGAAACATCAGAGCTCGGCCACAAAGGATTCTTTAGCGAAACGGATGTAATAAAATACTTGGTGTACGGCTTGCCGGCACCACAATGAGAGGCGTATCGGAGTCGTGAGAGCCTTGGGAATAACCTAAATCGGTCCGTTGACGGAGGCCACGGGCCATGGCCGCTGCGCAAGTAAGTACGTACTGGTTTCAAAGTCACACCTGAGCCAAGCTTGGCAAATTTCTGGCCCACGCTGCGCTCGGCGTTGCGCAACTTGAACTGGCTATGTGGACGTTCATTTCAAGGACTGGGGGAATTCCAAGGCCGATTACAAGTTGTAGTCGAGATGGCTCCATTCTAGTGAGGTTCTACTGAGTTCGTAAGATAGCGAAGGGGAGAGGAAGTGGGATGAAGACTGATGCATACTTATGGAGGATCTGAGAGCCTGTACGGTTACGTCCGACCACCGGCGAAGGGCCGAAGGGCCTTTGCATCATTACCCACACTGCCACGCTTTGATCTCCTTCCACCGCAGTCACCGAACACAGGAAGCCCTCTCCGCCCGACTTCTTCCTCGTACTTATTAACTTCACAGTCGGAGAGCAGGCCATGAGAGGCCATGATGCATGAAGTGCCCACGATGACACATGGAGGTTGGAACTGGTGGCGCCTCAGGCCGCCACGGTTGCCATGGTCCGAGGCTGCCCCTGGACTGCTCCATTTTCAGAACTTCAAGGATAATCAGGATCGAATCAAAACATGCCGTGCCGGGACGACAAATAAACAACTCCTCATCAAATTTGCCTAGCACACGCTGTAGTCATGCGGCCCTGGAGGCTCCTCGGAGTCGGACGCCTTTCGTAGCCGATACTTACCTCTAGCTTCATCGGTCACCTTCTACCCGCACCTCGTCCTCCAGTCCTGGCTTGCACCTCTCTGCGTTGCTGACGCTCGCCCTTCCTCAATTCTTGGTGGGTTTCTTGTTCTAGTGGCTACTGGCGCGTCTCCTTGTGCGGCTCATCGTCATTGTCCTTCCAGCGCAGCGACGTGGGAGCCGTCTCGTGGCCCTCTCACTTGGTAGCTAGTCTACTACTGCTATCGCCTGCCCCTCGCTGGTTCTTTGGGTCGACTGGTTCTTCTCGCTTCCAGCGCTCCGTCCACGACTCTTATGACCACGATGCCTGCCCTTGGAGAATGGCTCGTCTACACCTTCCTTACCCTAACTCTCTCGACGCGCGCAGCTTATGGAGCAGCCAAGAGTAACACCACATGTGCTAGCACTCAGCTAGACTGGTATACGGATGCCGTAGGGGAGACACCGTGTGAGTGCCATCCCAATCTTTTTCGGCCTGACTTCTCTGACAGCCTCCAAGGCGTCACCTATCAGCGTTTGAGGCAGATCTGCAACAGCGATTGTGAGTACTTTTTGCTCCGAGGCTATACCACCGATATAACCCGCTCGCTACGCAAGATCAAGTACAAAAGTTCAATTCACTTACCCCTGGAGACACATGTGATGACCAGCTCAGTAAGTGCCTCGTCGTCACCCGTGGATCGTGTGGTGGACCGACACCGGTGGGCGGCAGAGGACTGTTGTTGTAATTCGGTCTCGTTCGCACTCAGTATGCTGTGCATGAAGTACGTCTCGTTCGTCCCATTTGTCAGTTCGTTTTGTTGACTGGTGCTCCGGATAGTTGTCAATACGACAGCGCATCAGACACATCTGGAATTGATGCTGGTAAGTGTTCGCAAATCATGGAAACCTGCGGTGAGGTTAAGACTACCATCCAGGCGACGGAGCATATGAGATATACGCGGGGTCGTGCTTGAAGAGTGCCATAAACCAGACGTACGTGATTTTACCTTCCAGTCATGCCAGGGCTCAATATCTCCTGCCAGGCTTCCCGATGATGTTCAGAGTGCAGTTTGTAACAAGAGAATCAAGATTGACCGCAACTTGTATAGTCTCTTCTGGAACACGGGTGCTTGGTGCGTTTACACGACTAGTGTTCGCCGATCGTAACTAAGCGCGTACTGTGTTGCAGGTTTTAGTAAGTTACTCTAGCCTTTCGTGAGCCTCTATTCCCTTACACCCTTCGCAGCAAGTATACGAAGGACACCATCACAGAAGATCTCGCTGCAACGAACAACAACACATTCACTCATTGTGCATCGACCACCGTCAACGCCACCACGACGAAGGCTGGTAGCGGCACAGCTACCTCATCGACCAAGGCTCAAGCTCATTCTACGACCGCAAGCTCTAAATCACAATCATCCGGTTCGAACACAGCCGCGATCGTCGGCGGTGCGGTTGGTGGCGTGTTCGGCGCGATCGCTCTGGGGCTGGTCGGGTTCTGTTTATGGCGCAAAAAGCGCCAGGGACAAGGGCCCAAGCCTCTCGACCTGTCTGGGGAGTACCAATACAAGTCGGAAACCCAGCCGGGCCAGTTCGGAGCGATTACGCCTTTCTCAGCCCCAAGCACTCAAGGTGAGAGAAAGCTCATGTTTCTTGTGCGCCTGTCGGTATGAACAGTAGCTAACCATGATCTTTGCGCTACAAAGACCTCAGTTCCAGGTACGACGGAAGCGCTGGTGTTGACCTGGGGGACCCTGAATCGATTGCATTACTTCCCAGGGGCGGTCCCGAATCAACCTTCGGCGCGAGCGCGAGCGAGATGGGCAGCGGCACTGGAAGCGGCATCGCCAGCGGAAGCACACCGAGCACGACCGCGCTGGTCGGCCCAGGCGCTGCCAGTGTCATATCCGGGCGGCCGTCCAAGTTTGCCGGGCGCGAAGGGCCATCCGCATATGGCTTTGACGAAGATTTCGAACGACACCAGGACGGCGGTCCCGCCACATTCCTGCACCGTTCGGCGTCCGGGCGGCTGCCGCCGGCGTATCAGTCGTGGGACGAGGAGCCGAACGACATGTCGAGCGCGGCGTCGATGTCGCAGTACCAGCCTCACTCGGTTGTTGGCTCTAGCGTGGGTGTGGATCCGTATGGGGCTGCTTCTGTTGCTGGGAGTACGGAGCCGGTCGTACCCCCTCCGCCACTGCCTGAACCACAGCAATACCCTCGTGACGTGAAGCGGCCCCTTCCGTCATGATGCTGGTGTTTGGGTCTGGACATTTTAAGTTTTCTCTTCTTTCATTCTGGTTCTTTGAGCAGCTCGTTTACATCGTGTGTAGTTTGCATATATTCTTCTTGGATCGCGCATTGTACCGGTTCCCGTAATGTACGTATTGTCACAGCGGACTAGGCGTCTTACAGAGTAGAGTATTTACTGCGCTAGACCCCCACATTAAAATTAAAGCGGCAGATGAAATGTTGGTGAATGTTTCTACTTCCCTTGCGCTGGTGGCTTCATGGCTTCGAGTGGGCAACATGTGGGACGTTCATTGTGAGGCATGCCCTGATGTCAGTTGGTCAGACATATGGGTGCGGGCATTCAAATATTCACATGCAGATCGCTTTCCATTCGTACTTCCACCTTCTCAGCTTGGTCTCAAGCGTCGACACACGTGAGCAGGCTACACACAAACTATTTCGTCTTCACCCCTCAAAAGTACCTTGCAGACGTCTTCCAGTTGTTACTTCTGTCAACTCTTCCTCATGTGACTTTGTTTTCTCGTTTCGATCCATACATCGTAGTAGCGTGCAGACCTTGGCGCCCCAATTCAAGGCACAACATCCGGCGTAAACCTCACCGACCGCCCACAACTAATCATGGACGAGTCTCCGGCTTCTATGCAACTCAGCCGGACGGAGTGCAACGATAGTACTAGCGTCTGCGCATGCAACACGAGGCCGGGGGGGGACTGTATATGAGGAGCACGCCGGCGGACCACAGTTGCAGACACCAGCCCCTCATATCTTCCATCAGCCCAACCCCCGAGCTTTTGAACCACGCCGGCGCCCCGCCACGATGTGCAGGTGGTTTGCATACATATCAACCTCCGAACCGTGTCTTCTTGAAGACGTGCTCATCTCCCCAGATCACGCCATCGCGAAGCAGGTCCACGACCGCTACCTCCCATACCTCACGCACTATGAGCCCGACACGACGCCGGAAGAGATGAAGCTGCGGAACAGTCCCTTCAATCTCGACGGCATCGGTGTGGTTTGGTATGTCCCAAATCAGCCAAATCGCCTGCCCGATCCGCTCACGCTTCCTGCACCCTCCCCGCCGCCCGCCGGCCCTCTGGCGCCAACCGCGAATCAGGTACACCCACGCACGCGCGGCGTTCGGGGAGTGCGAGGGCCCGCGCCCGGTGACGTACAAGATCCTGCGGCAGCCGACGACGGACCCGGTGTTCCAGTCGCTGTGCGCGGGGACGACCGCGCACTGCGTGTTCGCGCACATACGCGCGGCGTCGGGCGCGACGGCGATCACGCACTACAACAACCACCCGTTCACGTTCGGGCGGCTGTCGTTTATGCACAACGGGTCCGTCGCGCACTTCGACGAGATCAAGCGCGCGCTCGCGCTCGAGCTCTCCGACGCGGCGCACGCGCGCGTGAAGGGCACGACGGACTCGGAGGCGCTTGCGGCGCTGTTCTTCACGTATTTGGAGCAGCAGCGCGGGCCGGGGGTGTGGGAGGAGGCGCACCCGCTCGAGGAGATGAAGGCGTGCTTGGAGAAGGCGATCAGGCGCGTGCTGGAGCTGCAGAGGGCGGCGATGGCGGGCGTGGGGAAGACGCCGGACGCGTCGAGCTTGAACATCGCGATCACGGACGGGGAACAGCTGCTCGCGATCCGGTTCAGGAACCACGAGAAGGAGCACCCGCCATCGCTGTACTTGTCGACGCGCGCGGGGATCAGCCTGAACAGGAAGTTCCCTGGGCATCCGGACAGGGAAGGCGCGGACAATGGACTGAGGAATCTGAAGGCGGTGGAGGAGCACGGGGACCATGTCATCGTTGCGAGCGAGCCGACGACGTTCAAGAAGGAGGACTGGAAGTTGATCATGAAGAACCAGTGCATCATGGTTGGGCGTGATATGGTGGTCAGGCATGCTCCTGTTGAGGTTCCGTTTTAACAAGTAGAAGTGTATGTCTGTGTACGAATTGCGCACTCGACTCTGGGAATACTGATGTATCATCATGGCACACAGAAGGACACAGTACTTACCTCTGACTGAAGTTGATGTGCTTCGAACCTACGGAGCCATTATTGAGCCATGGCTGCATCAAGGACGTTCGGATGGACGTGATATCGATGGCACTTACTGGACTGGAAGCGTGTGGCCAAATGAATTTGGGCTTCCTCACACGGCCTGGTGGTGCATCAGACAGAAAACAGCCTTGTGACATGCATTACATCGGGATAGACTAGCAAACGTCGTACCAATGCGATTGCCACTTACAAATATTGTGTTGTGATACTGTATGCATGTCTATACTTAACCCCGGCTGCCTGTAGATGCGAAAAAGGTGATCCCAACCTTGATGAGAAGGAAAGAAAGACCAACATTAGGCATGCCATGACAGATGATATCAAGGATGTACTGTACACTCACGAGGAGTCGACATCAACATTCAGCAACTTTGTCATGAGGTATTGGAGAACTCGGTATCCACACATCTTGCGAGTCGCCAGCAACTGTTGGCGAACTCGGACCGGGCTTCGGCATCTGTGAGACAGTTCAAGAGAATGAGCAGGGGTAGGGGGGACAGTACTGTAGACCGAAACAGACAGTGGTACCGGTCGGGAGTCTGTCTGCATGTCAATCGGAACGAGTTGTGGAGGTTAACGTTCGACATTCGTAGAAGGAGGGATGGTGATGTATCTTGTGGCTTGCGCTGCGGTGCCGCGGCTAGGAGAGTCCGGTGACAGATCTGTAGAGGAGTCTCGACATCTGAACTGAACGAATGTAGAGGATCTGTCCCGGTGCATGTAAGTAACGCGGCGCCGCTGTATGACCGTACAACGTCGCCGGAGATTCATTGTAGACGAACTCTGGCTTTATGGAAATGTAGCATTTTTTTCAGCTCTCGGACTGGGAGATGTGGACGAGTGTTAAGCTAGTGGCGGATGATCTACAGATCCGGCTCGTCTGCTCGACGCGAATGGGAAGAGGATTCATCCTGGATTCACCCGACGAGCTAACGTTGGCACACTTGGTGGCTTGGGTGCCGCTGGACGGCGGGCTTGCATGGAAGAGACCACATCGAGTGGTGCGCGTCCGCACAGCGGTCTGCAGATCGCTGGTTGGGCTCTCTAAGGCCGTGCGCAGGTGTGGACTGTGAGGAAGGACGAGACAGGCACGATGCACCGCCCTGGATATCGAAAAAGAAAGAGCTGCGAGCGTCGGCTAGACGGTGGAGAAGCGCTCGCGCCGGCGTCATCGCGTGAACATATGGGAGGGTTTCCATGGTTGCGCCGGTTCTCCGCTGAGCAGATTCTGTTGGGCCATTGTACGGCTG
Source organism: Ganoderma sinense ZZ0214-1 (assembly GCA_002760635.1). NCBI lineage: Eukaryota > Fungi > Basidiomycota > Agaricomycetes > Polyporales > Polyporaceae > Ganoderma > Ganoderma sinense. The sequence goes on from AYKW01000004.1 coordinate 1,464,722, forward strand.
AGGCAGCGGTCTCGGCGTGGCGGCCAGCAGCATCGAAGAAAGAGGGGGAGGGCTCGAGAGAGAGCGGGGGGCGAGGGAATGATGATCAGGATTGGACCGAGGACAAATAAGAGCAAAGATGGCGGGGGTGGGCGTCGGGCGTTGTTGGTCACTGCCCTGACCGCTCTCTCCCCCGTCCCCGTCTGTCCCGTACAAAACGCCAGAGATTGGGTGAGGCCTGCGGGCTGTCCGGCAATCGTCTTCACTTCCTCCCCCTCTGCCCTCCATAGCAGTCCCCACGCTCCTTGTTCCTCCTCCAGGCGGTCGACGGCCCCCATCCCCGTCCCGCCGTCCCGCTCTTCAGCACAGTCCAACCCCCTCCGACCCTCATCTGTCTCCTCGTCAGCACCATGTATATCTCTAACACGCTTCTCGTCTCTCTCCTCGCCTCCGCTCTTCAGCTTTCTCAAGCCTCTGCCTCTCGCTCTTCCCTCCACTCGTCTCACGCCCGTCGCTCCCTCGCCTTCAAGAGGGATCATATCGAAGAGCTCCTTCAGCACCGTGAGCTTCTCAGTGAGTCCTCATTTGCCTCTTTTCAACCCCCTTGTGCTTCGTTCTCGTCTCCGCCACCCTCTTTCCGTCATCCACCCCCGCGACGTGTCCACAGAGCTCCGCTCCATTCGGCCTGACCGTCTACGCTCTGCGGACAATTGAGCATTTGCTATGCATCAGCCGAGGCGAATTCGTCGTTCGACCCGTCTGGGCTATGCTTGCACTTGTCAAACCGCAGCATTTGAATGTTGCTAACAAGACGGTGCTTGCATCCAAAAAAGCCCTCTTCGTTCGCGCCGCGCGTTGTGGCTACGGCGACGTCAGACGTGTCCTGGACGTGGCTATTTCGCTGTCCGGCGACCGTCTCGCTGCCACCGCCCTCTCTGTCACGACGCCCATGATGATCAACCCCCCGTTTTGATCCTCATGCGCTATGTTATGTTCGTTGTTTGCCATTCTGTTGTGCTTCTTCCTTCCTTGCCCTATCACTCCCTCAAGAGCTTGCACCATGCATATCAGGGTGCATACATCCACTCTTCGGCATTGACGGAGACGATGTTGGCGTTGGACTGATCGCCGTGAGAGCGGTGAATTTTCCTGCCTGGTTACGCTCATGGGCGCTTGTGATGCTTTGCGCGATCGCGTACCAATTTCTGCTCAACGCGAACCAAACGTCATGACCCTGCCAACTTCAGTGTTTCACGCCCTAGACCGTGCTGCGAGCCTCGAGTGAGGTCGAAACACGCGTTTTGTGTGACATAAGCTGATCACACCGGAGCTAATTTTGGGAACCTGGGGCAAGCAGGCAAGATGCATGAAGCCCTTTTTACGAACACGCTTGTGCTGCTCTTTCGTTGTCTTTCGGATTTCTGATATTCTTCTCCAGGTGGCATTGGCAAAGCTCTGGGCGATCTTGGAGATGGTTTAGGTGGTGTGGTAAACACTGCAGGCCAAGATATTGGAAATGCTCTTGGAGGGACCACCTCCCTGGTTCCCGCCAGTTCGACGACCGCCTCTTCGTCATCAACGTCCGCGTCGGCAACGTCGACGGATTCGTTGTCTATTTCGTCAACTGGCTCCGGAACTGCATCTACAACAACATCAGGCTCAACAACTGCGAGCGCCTCGGACTCCGGATCTCTATCTGCAACATCCACAGGTTCCGCATCCATAACTGATACCCAAACATCCGTTTCTCCCACGACGACGGCGTCGACAACTTCAACTTCATCGTCTGTCGATCCATTGTCGTCCTGGTTGTCGTCCATTTTGAACCCGTCCACTACCGACTCTTCTACGACAGCGTCCGTCACTTCGTCCTCCACAGACTCTGCGACTGGTTCGGTCTCGGGGACAAGCTCGGTGACTGGTTCGGCCACCTCCACCGACACAGGATCGTCCACTTCCACCGGTTCCGGATCGGCCACCCCGACTGATTCCGGGTCGGCCACGGTCACCGGTACGGCCTCGAGCGGCTCTGCTACCGCCACCAGCGATTCTGCGACGTCGTCCCCCTCAGCGACTACCACGGCGGCGTCGTCGACCTCGTCCACCCCAGGTGACCCTCTAAGTTCGATTCTCTCGTCGATCTTGAACCCTTCGACTGGCAGCTCTTCCGCCAGCGCTTCGATCACTGCAACGGCTACGGAGACCTCCCAGTCGGGGACCGTCACGACCACCGGGACTGAGTCTGCTACGACGACCGCCTCGGGGTCTGCGACGTCAACCGCGTCCGAGTCTGCGACCATCACTGGCACCGAGTCTGTTACATCCCCATCGGTGACCGGTTCCGCAACCTCGTCATCCAGTAGTGGTCTTTTGTCCATTCCTCCCATTACCTCTATCCTCTCAAGTATCCTTTCCCCTAATGCGTCGTCTACCGCAACGAGCGTTTCGGGTAGCGAAACGATCACTTCGGTTGGTACAACGAGTACTGGGAATACCACGATGACGAGTACGAGTACGAGTGACACGTGAGTTCGGAATACTAACAGCGCGTCTTCATGGGCATCTCACGAACATATAAATGCAGGGCTACCATTACTTCTCCGCCGGGCAACGTCACCACCACCACTACCAGCGGGAACTCAACCATTACTTCGACGTTCTCCGGAACCCAGACCTCCACGGGGAACGGTACGATTACGTCCACTGCCAGTGGGAACGCCACCGCCACTATCTCCGGAAACAGTACTACCATTACCAGTGGCAACTTGACCTCCACGGCGACTGCTAACTCGACTTCCAGCAGCGGCACCGTGATTAGTTTGCCGTCGATCACATCAACACTGACATTCACGAGTGTCTCCACCTCGCATTCGCTCACGTCGACGCCGTCGGTCAACTCGCAGTTCACCTTCGTCACCGAGACTTCCCTCGCGGTTGCGTCAACCCCGAGCACGTCGACCATCGCCTCGTCGGTGACGAACCCTGACCAGCCGACGACCACGTTCGTAATCTCGTCAGCGGATTCTTCAGCCCCTACCCAGCCTGCGCTCCCGTCCGATCTCCCGAACCAGATCTTCCCGGTCGTTGGTTCCCACCCTGGTGACCCGGATCTGTCTGGCTTCTCGTTGATTTCGCTGCTGTTCGACACCGGGCTGAACTGGGACTTCGTCGTCCACAACTCGAACTCGTCGTCGCAGATCTTCGCGTGGATGTCGCCCATCCTGCAGGCCTCGCTCAGTCTGACGGGTAAGTTGTATCCCTCATGGTACAACAGATAGTTTTAACATCATTATATACAGCCGATCAGGTCAAGACGTACCAGCTTCACGTGTACATCCCCAACGACTACACGGGCCCGAGCGACGTTAACCTCCTGCAAACCGAGTTCCTCGCCTGGATCCCGAAGGCCTCCGTGGACACGCTGGCACAGCAGCTCAAGGTCACGTCGTCGGCATTCTACACTGCGCTTGGTTCGCCATACAGCGACCTCGCCTCGCATATCGTCTCAAGCTTCCCCGTTGAGAATTCGAACGGTAGCGATGGCAGCTCCGGGAGCTCCGGGAGCGGAGCGTCGGTGAGCGCGAGCTCGTCGTCCAAGACCCGCGAGAACGCGATCATCGGTGTTGTCACGTCGCTCGGCGCGATCACGCTCCTGATCCTCGCCTTCCTCGTCTACCGCGCCATCAAGCAGCGCCGCGAGCTCGCGCACCGCCGCCTCTCGGACCCACACCAGAACGACTTCATCGGCGCGCCACCGGACAACCACGAGTTCGACCGTGACTCGGTCGGCGGCCAGCGCAGGCGATCGTTCTACTACGCCGCGGACTCGTTGCGTGGCTTCGCTGAGCACAGTGCCCCCGCGGGTGCGGCTGAGGATCCATTCAACCCCGGCATGCGTGAGCGACGACCTGTGATCGGCACGCCGATCTTGCGTGACAACACGATGAACTGGTAGATGGTTTCTCGGTGGACGGTGGTGGCGGACGACAGTGGGCGGTGGACTTGTGACTGTTGCGAAGTGGACGGAGGGCGGCGGGCGGAGTGCAGGACACGAACCACGACCACCAACTTTGCTTTCTTGTGTAGATGGCGGCGCGCCCTGGCCCTTCTTCTTTTTCACCTTCCCACCAGCCCTACAACGGACGCGCTTGCCTGGGGGACTTCGGATGTAAAATGATGATACCAGGTTAGACTGCTCCGGCTCTTTCGCCACCCCTCCCTCGCTACCTACGGTTCTGCCCTTCTTCCCACGTACTCCTCGGCCGTGCCGTGCTGTGACTGTGTTTGTGCTTGTCTCTGTGCTAGTGTTTTCAATGCTTGTTGGGCTCCTCTTCGCGCGTATGGGTAGCACGCGGGTGGGCAGGTGAGTTGCGTCGCCAGAGCATAGAGTGCATGCGCGCGACGCGGCTCGTCCAGGCCCGTCCAGCGTGCACTGCGCAGCCCGCGGTCCTCGTAATGCTCTCTGTCACGACGTCTACGACCCTCTCCCCTTCCGCTCCTTTCGTGACGACCCTTCTTCCTTTCCTTGTTTGTCCTCTTTCGTGTCATACCCGTGACCCTTCTTGAGTGCACGTCGTACGTACCCCCATACACTACTGGCTGGCTTTTTGAATATTTATCAACGCAGCTGTTGTCATGCCCACTCCCTCCGGATCCCCGTCGTATACCCCCGAGATTGGGGGTCCGCGGGACGTGCGTGTGTGTGCAATGGCCGCATCTGTGGCCTTTGTTAGTACTTCTCTTGGGTGTATTTTTTAATACTTTCATTCCTTTTGTTTTCTCGTTACGTTACGTGCCCGTCTCCCGGCCCTTGTCCGAGCGGCCTGGGGCGGGGGTGTAGTTCTACACGTACACGCTCCTTTCTCGTCCGCGCTGGTTGCCAGACACATACACCCAAGTTCTGTTCTGTGTTCGGTCTCTTGCGGGTTGGGATTGTTGTTGCTAATTGCCTCGTTGAAAAGTTATTCATATCTTGCTGTCCATACATAGAATTTGATCCGTCTTTGTCTCATTCATGATGTCGAGTTACCTGAACTATGCAACTTTGTATGCCATCGAAGAAGCGGGACCGATCAAACTCAACACTTGTATGTATAGAACGATACTAGTATGGGATGGTTGAGGTGAGTAGAGCGGGCGTTAAGATGCGTTCGCTTTCAGCTCCTCTTGGAACCGACGGACGACAGGCACGAGCCCCTCTTCGTCCACGACAAAGCCGAGCCCGAGCGCGTATGTGTTGTCGAAGCGCGACGGCCACGAGGACACGACGCGGCGGTTCTCTGGATCGTCCTCGAAACGGATGAGCGCGACGGCGTCCTTCCCTGCCACGGCCTCGAGCGCGGCGATCTCTTCGCGCACGGTCACGGTGAACCCCGGCAAGCAGACGACGCGCGTGTGCGGGCTGAAGGAGGCCGCGGGGACGCGGCGAGCGATGTCCAGGTTCTGGAGCGTCACTTCGGGGCTGGCGATCCAGACGGGGAGGTCGAGCTCGGGCGAGGTGAGGGAGTCCCCTATGGGGCAGGTCGCTGGGAGCCCTTGCAGGGGCTCGCGGATTATACCTGGGTGAGAAGGAAGGATTAGTGCGTGCCAGCTTGGGAAATAAGAAGCGGGGTGTACCGGAGATGAAGGCGGACGTGGCTGCGCTCGGCGGTCCCGCGCGGACGGTTACTGTGGGCAGGCGGAGGATGCGGCCGTCGACGAAGCCGCGACGGGAGTACTCGTTCACGAACAGTTCCGAGACGAGCTTTCCTGTGCCGTATGCACCTTCAGGCGTAGTGATCGTGTCTGGTTGGATGACTTCAGGCTGAAATTTGAATGCATATAACGGTGCACATTCAGTGGTTGTGGACGTGTTGGGGCACGTAGACTTTGAGATGGTGCTCACGATAGGTCCGCCGTAGACGGCGAGGGACGAGGTGAATATGAACTTGATGAGGGACCCTTGGACTTTTCCATGGTCCCGCGCGGCGTTCAGGACGTTCCGTACTGAGTCCACGTTCACCTGAAAACCTGAAGGATCAGTCTCGAGACGGCAAGGCCAATATTTGGTGGGGTGACCTTGATTCCGAGATCAAAGTTGTCCTCGGATCCCCGCGACATGATACCATGCATGCAGTACACAGTGTCGTAGAGACCGTATTTGGAGTCGAAGAGGGCATTGGCCTGCGCTGGGTCTGTCAAGTCCGCTTGGATTGTTACGGCGCTCGAGTTTGGTAGTGTCTTGGGCTCGATGACGTCGACAAGGATGAGCTGCACGTCCGATAGCTCGCGATCTTCATTGATTGCCTTGGCAAGCTTCAAGGAAGAAGACGAGAACGTGAGAACGCGCGAGATGTGTTGGTTGGGAAGACTGTACTGACCCTTACTCCAAGGAACCCACCGGCCCCAGTGATCAAGATGACCTTTTTCACCATACTACCGATGCAGCCTCTGTGTGTGTATGTGACGCCGTGCTACGGTTGGGGCCCAGGGAAGGACGTGTAGCATAATATACGGTGGGTGCGGAGACAGGAAAGCCGGACATCGCCAGCCGCTGTGTCATCATGGGAGAGGTCTCGTGGACGAGAATAGTGTCCAGCCCGGAATGGGCGAGCACCCCGATGATTCAATGCTCCCCATAGTTCTCCATCTCATGCACTGTGTCGGCCCCACAAGCCGGGCCTACGGGTTCCCAGGTACTACTATGTAATAGATAGGGCTAGATAGGCTGAGCGTTGAAAGCTTCGGGGATGCATTCATTGAGCCTACCATCCACTCTACCACCTCGGGACACAATAAGCCAATTATCCGCCACGAGTACCGCTTCATGCCTTCCCCGCGGAGCCAAACAAGTCAAAGAACCGCGCACATATGTCCTCGAACACTTTCGTAGCGTCGTCGACTGCTTCTGGGAACGTCTTCGTTTGTAGTCCTTCTGCAAGCTTCTTGGCGTAGGGGTCCCTCCCCCAACTATTGATGTTGATCTGTCCGTGGCATGGGGCATAAGGAAGTGTTTTGCGCTAAGATGGAGACCCGTAGCTCACCTTGGATATGCCGTTCGCGATGCACTCTCTGAACAGCTCGTCGGGCAGTTCGTCCGTACCGTGGAGACAAAGGGGGATCATCCCTTTGAACGTGCTCTGCAGGTCCTTCAAGCTATGGAGAAACCACGTCATTGGAGGAGGCAAAAGGATTCCGCGCATATACCGACATGTCTTGCCTGAACTTAGGCCCGTTTATGTAGGATCCATGCAAATTTCCGATGCTCGGCGCGAGTATCAGGGCTCCAGTGCTGTTTCGAGTCCCAGGTCAACTAGTCACCCATCAACAAAGGGATAGTGCACTCACCCCTCCATGAATGCGCGCGTACCCTCAGGCTTGGTGAGCTTCGCATCGGATATCATACGCAGACCAGCTTCGCCGCCCTCAAGTCGCCCTAGTTCTACCTCGACTGCGACGCCCAGCTTCTCTGCACGTTTGACGTAAGGCCGCGCGAGCGCGATGTTCTCTTCATCGGTCTGTCCACAAGTCAATATTCGAGTCCTCGGTGGGATATATGTGGCGGCTCACTTCCGCGTGGCTAGCGTCGACCATGATGCTGTCGAAGGCAATGCCTTGCTCCGCGAGGGACAGGGCAAGCTCGAGGTGTTCGGGGTCGGTCGCATGGTCGAGGTGGACGGCAATGGGGACAGAGGCTTGATGGGCTCTGGAGTTAACATCGGTCCAGCCGCTCAACAAGGACTTGGAGACGTCGCCCACAACAAGTACTCACGCGTTCAGACAAAACTGCAGCCAAGGCCCTTTGCCGAAGGCGAGGGTAACCGGGAACATCTGGATGATGGCTGGGCTGCGACATTGCTCGGCGGCGCGGACGAGGGCAACAACGCAGTTGGCGTCATAGCTGATAGGGTACCGCATGCATAAGGCGTTGAGCGAGGGAGTGGAAAGGTAGAGCTCAACAGACTTACCAGGTCTGGGCCAGAATCCCGTATCCCTCGTCCTCCGCCTTGCGCAGAATTGCGAGCGTGCGGTTCCCTGTAAGCGGCATCGTGGAAGGGTGCGAAGGAACACGACGGTCGGCCGATGTATGCAGTTTCGGTTTTGAGATCGCATTCGAACTGGAGAAACCGGAACGGGGACCGCGAGCCCCGAGTTGGGCAGCTGACATTAGCCAGTTTTAGAGGGCTTGGGAGACTGGCGTAACCCAAGTTCTGGTCCAATGCATCTCATCCTTGGGAAGCGCAGACCCTCGGATACGAGGGGTAGAAGCAAAGTGTAGGATTGCTGGTGACGAGAGTCGTAGTCTACGCCGCAGACTCAGGCGAGCAAGGAGACATCTACACAACCCCGGCCCTTGCCCGCGGCGCGCCGAGCCAAGCCGCTGACTAAGCTCCTTGCGGCCCGGATGTCGGCCCGGGAGGGACCTCAACTCCAGGCACTGGCAGCGGGAGGAGGTAAGAGAGTTAAGGTTAAATGTTGGTACACATAACAAGGAACGCACAAGTAACATTCGAGTAACATACCACGGAGACCGAGACTCGGGGGTTAGGCTAACCGTGAGCTATCTCCTCCGACCGCGTAAGCAGGCTCTCGCTAGGTCTTGTACGTGATAGATGCAATACCTCCCTTTCTCGAAAGGCAAGGAAGTCAACCTTTGGCAGCAACCAGGAGCCCATGTGATGGCTTGCATAGCGGCCACTCGATTCCGAGTTTTTTCACCCCGAATACCGCTTCTACATCTGGGGACATCTGAGCTTTGTCGGAGTTTATGTTATTTCACGAGACCATCATCTTATGACTCCTCACCTAGGTTTGCCTGTATGCACAGTCGGTTAGAGCGCCATATAAACCCAGTAGGCAGTTGACATAACCAAATTCACTCACAGTCAACAGAAGCCGCAATCATCATCCCTACCCTTCTCATATAACGACCATCCGGATCGACAACTTGACGTCTATGGCGTATATTGCAAAGCTCCCCGCGTTCGCTATCATAACCCTCGCGGAAACGGTATCCTTCAAATCGCCACAGCCGCTCCCGGACTCTGAGGATCGGGCCAAGTATGGCAGCGAGGACTTCATCACTCGCAGCAAGGGTTGGTACACTAGAATATGTTTGGTGAGTCCTCCTCTCCTCGTCGACGCCAAGTGTATCCCCTTGCCCCAGCGATGGGTAGGTCGCGTGCGTGAGTCGATACTCACGGATGCCGACAGGGCCCCAGCTACTTGCTGCACATAGCCGAAGTGGCCGCGATCCTCGCACGGGCGTACCCCGCCCATCGGCTCTCTGCGCCCGTCCTCGCCCGCCTCTTCCCGGACCCAGCCCGCGTCAGTGCGCTGAAGCTCTCCGCCCCGTTCGTCGGCGGCGGCCTCCTGCTCGTCGCGGGGACGTGGATTCGGAAGAGGTGCTACGAGACCCTCGGCAAGTTCTTCACATTCCAGCTCGCCCTCTTCAAGGAGCACAAGCTCGTCACCTGGGGCCCGTACGGCGTCGTCCGCCACCCCTCGTACTCGGGGCTCCTCCTTGGCATCGCAGGAATCGTGACGGTCGGCCTGGGACCTGGGTCGTACTTGTACGAAAGCGGGATGCTGGCCAATCCCTGGGTCGCCGGTCCTGCAGCCGCATGGGCGCTGTGGTGGGCCAGCGTAGCGGGTGGGGTTGTGAGGAGGGTGTCGACGGAGGACGAGGTGTTGAGGAACCGGTTCGGGCAGGAGTGGGAGGAGTGGGCGAAGAGGACGCCGTACAAGCTTGTCCCGTATGTTTACTAAATTGTTGTGGTATGATGCATATGAAGATACGTCCATGGACTTGCAAACGAAGGAGTTATAAGACAGATCATCCCAGTACCTACAATGAAACGGTGGAAGCACATACCAGTCAAAGTTCAATTGGAAGTGCCAGTGGCCGTTGGCAAGGATCAGCCTCGAGCGCCTAACAAGGCCGGTGTCGTAGATGGGTGTTACGTCCTAACCCTTAAAGGTTATTTAAGGGGATAAGGCGTAATGACTAAAGACTTGAGACTATAGCCTTTGAGGGTATAGACGTAGATAATGTGTGAATATTACTACCAGAGTAATAGACTTGATATACAAAGAGACTGAAAACTGGGGGGCACTACTGGTGTGTCGCCCTCTTATATACATGTAGAGACTTCCTACTGCGGACTGTGGACTGTAGACTACGGACTGTGGACTGTGGACTACGGACTACGGACTGTTAGACTGTGGACTACGGACTGTGGACTGTAGACTACGGACTGTGGACTGTGGACTACGGACTACGGACTGTGGACTGTAGACTGTGGACTACGGACTACGGACTGTGGGTCACCTGTTCTGGGGTCATGTGGGACATAGGCCACATGTCTTGTTAGGTTGGACGTTGTTAGTCAGTAAGTCGACGTTCGTAACATTACCCCCCCTTCCCCTTCAAGGTCGTCTCGACCGACGAATAGTTTGGCTTCTCTGTAGTATTGTTGTTGTGTCATCATATAGTCGACTACTGATTTGAAACCATTGTCAGTTGATCCTTCGTGGTCTAGTTTTTGCATGGTATATAGTCTTGTCGCCGGTTTATCCCATTCTGTGTTGTAGACGAGACTATCCAGTGCTTCGGTGTCGTCGCGGAGTATAACTGTCTGTCCATTGTAGCATTGGATAAACCAGAATTCTTCGCGGTGGGCTACTGCGAGTTCTTGTCGATGCGTCCATTTGTCGAGTATTACTTTCGGTTTCCATGCACGATGTTCATCGAGGTCTTTGGCTACTCGATGAAGGTGGTAGAGTCTGTATGGAATAGTCATGTTTCGGTAGTATCGGCTGTCCCAGCAGGGACTGTGTCGTTTCCGGTTGAGGAGTTCAATGACTATTCGTATAATAAAGTCATCGGTGTGTTCCAGCTGTAGCCGTCTCCATTTATTGATATCTGTTTCCGTCATGTTGACGAGTTGACGATATGACTCGTTGTATATGATTTGGTTATTCGAGTTGGTTACTCGAGTTCCATGGATGTCGTAATATTGGACAATAACATTTTCGAGGATAAGACGCATGTAGTAGACGGTGAGGAAGTTGAGGCCTGGTATTCTGTTTTTGATTAAGAGTTCGAGAACTTCGCGTGTCCATTTCTCTGGAAAGTCTTCCTTGCGAATAATGATATAGTCGTTTGGTCCGATTAGGACGATGTGTCGACATTCATCAGCTCCTTCCGCGATAAACCTTCCTTCGATGAGGTCGACAAACTGAAATGTTTCGGCTTCTAAGAACAATCGCTGAGGGATATCGGCTAGAGCAGATATATTCTCAGGTGGTATATCACCTGGTTGGTTCGGTGAAGCGGCGTATAACATGAAAGGGTCTTGGAGTGGGCTAAGGGGAGGAGTACATAGCGGGATCGAATCTTCATTGGTCTCGTTTGGTGTTAGAGGTGGCATTACATCCCGGGAACTGGAGATTTGGCCATCGAGGTGTGTAACCGGGTTGATAGGACTAAGTTCCTGAGTTGTTAAATGAGCAATGTAGTCTTCCCATTCGGTTTGATAAGAGACCTTACTAGAAGTGTAGCTGTCTTCAGATGAGTCGCTTGCTTCTTCAAGTAACTTCTCGATGAAGTTAGTGAGTGGTGTGGCGACCAAGTTAAGAGTCGTAGGATGTTCCAGAGGAGTAGAGTATGTGGTTGTTGGTGCCGGTATGACCAGTAGTGATGGATCTATGGTGTTATTCATTTCCTCCTGTTCCTGAATGAGTGTACTAGTAGATGGGTTGGTCATGTCGCTTACTGTGAGATCCTTCGATGGTTGGGTCATTTGGGTTTCTTCTTCGACTGGGAGCATGTTAGCGTTGTCGACGATTTGATGGTCTGTCATATCTGGTCCTTCATGTTGATCCCGATACGGGAGTAGGTCTTGGAGAGCTGTGGCCCATAGCCCATTCGCCAAGACCGTATCCATGAACCGAGTGGCGCTTTGGATACAGTCTTCCACGGTTCTTCTGGCGATAGCGATAGCTTGTGCTTTCTGAGTAGCGGGCGCCGCGGAGCGATGTACGTATTCTTCAAGCTGTCCGTGGTATGTTGCGAGCCGGGCAAAGGTGCGGTAGAGCTCTATGTGGGTGTCCGCTCGGTCGATATGTTGCGTGCGGAGGTGAACTGCGTCGTATAGGTCTGGGTGTAGGAGAACCCATCCGATCCGGTCGGATAGGGTTCCATCAGCATAGAAGGGGACGAGGGGTCGAGGGAGATGGCTGTAGGTGACCCTGAGTCGATTGCGGATGAAGCCAGGGACGGCAAATTTCTTTGCTCCTCCTCGACGTTTGTGCTTGTAGTTCGATTGGGTCGTAGGGGTCTTTGACGTGTTAACACGAGTGTTGAGGGAGCGAGGCATGATAGATGAGGATGTGAATACTGTTTGAGTGAAGATTGGATAGTGGGTTGGTCGGATCCTCGTTGTCCTCACTCATATTTATACCTTGAGTCTCTTCGCAGTATAGGCAGTATAGTCTGCGGACTACGGACTGCGAACTGTGCATTCACCTACTGCGAACTGTGCACTACAAACTGCGACCTGTGCACTTGCGTGCTGTGAACTGTGCGCTATGGACTGCGAACTGTGCATTCGGGACTACGAGCTGTGCACGGCATGAAGACCCTGGTTAAGTTCTAGTAGTACAGGTGTCTGCTACGGATAGGAAGCTCTCGTTGGAGAGAACCATATCTGAACAAAGTCGTGTTTTATTCAGTTATGGGTAGAGTTCGTTCTATCATTCCCAGAGCCTGTGGGAATCGTCGTCCCATGAGTTGACTTCTGAAAATAGGCCTTCGGCGGGTTAGGTTTGCTATTAAGAGTGTTGTTCATTTTAACATACCGTGATGGTCGAAAGCGTCCTGTTTGGATGAACCTGTGATATTGTTGTGGAAACGTCGATCATAGGCACCGATGGACTTTGGTATAGTATTCTACTGGGTACTGGAGGCGGTCTTCAAGAGCTTCCAGCAGAACACTGTTAGCTCTTTCGTCTTGAGTGAAGATGACGGCGTATCGTTGTTCCGTCGTGGCTCCTGTGCCGGTTACAATGAATCGTTCCGGGCTGTATGTGACGATAGAGGACATGCTGTGAGTTGTTGTGGAGGTGTAATGCGCAGCTGTTCTTATAGATATCGTGTTGTGTCCTTATCAGACCACTTTGTTAAGTGGCTGCGGTTTACTGCATCGATGACTGCGGCTTTGCTGCGAATACTGCGGCTTGCTGCATCGCAGGCTTCTGTAGTCGTCTTTTTGTCTTCTTCAGCGCTTATTTTACTGCGTTGAGTAGGTGGCTGTGTGGGTGTTCTTTTTGGGCGCTGATACACGTTCATGTGACCATATTGGGTGTCGCTGTTTCTCATGGAGTGCTGACAACGGCGTTTGAGAGTATTAATTTGTGTCTTTAAGATTTTGTTTGTTCTTTTTTCCGAGTCAAGTTGGTGTCCGAGTTATAAAACGATATTTTGTTTGATATGCGATTTGGGATATATGAAACGAAACATCACCCCCCAATTAGGGAGGTGGGACGTGCCTGTTGAAGGCCTACTACTCGTCGAGATCGTACGACGTGGGGACGACAGTGTCTAAGTCGAGTCCGTCCGTCAACGGTGTAAGTAGTGCATAATCGTCCTGAGAGTCGTTGAGCACGTCGTACATAGACCAGTATGTAGCAGTCCAGTGCTCGGCCATATCGTAGAAATAATAAATATCGATCATACGGTATGGGAGGGGTTTGTGAGCGTGCATAAACTCGAACGGAAGGTCCACGACCTCGAGCAACGGGGTCGGTGGAGGCACTCGCGGAGTGCGATCTACTATGAGTTCGTTTAGTTAAAGCGTGTACGGTTAGATGAAAAGAGGGCGTACTGTCGTCGTTGTCGACGATGTCGTCCTCGTCGTCGTCCTCGTCGTTGTGGATGACGACTCGACGGAGGATAGGGGGGACTAGTTCCAGTCGCCCCAGCCTTGGTTGTCGTTCCTGTGAGCGCGGTCGATCTCGCGGGCGCGTTGACCGACGTACTTGGACATCTCCCTAAAGAGGAAGACGAGTGCGATGTTGGAGGAGAGGAGGAGGATGAGGAAGACGACGGTGATGATGGCGACGATGACGAGCATGGCGGTGAGTGTTGGTGGGCGATGTGAGGTGAGGATGAGGGATGCTTACCCATGCCCGAGTTGGCTCTGCTTTTTAAAGTGAGGAGCCTCCTCGACCTCGTCGTTGGCGTCGAAAACGAGGGTGTGAAAATGGAGGTGCCTCATCTGGACGAATGTCATAGGGAATAAAATTCCCCGTGGCATGGTAGACGTCCCAGGCTCCTGCGTGACCGAGTCCTCCTCGGAAACGCCATCTCAGCCACTGTCTTACCCAGTACAGCCTGCAAAAGCCGTACTTCTGTTTGATGGTGGCGAGGAGTTGTTTGTTGTGGTTCGGGTCTTGAGTGAACGTGACCCGGACGACGAGGTTGCGGTGTTGCGTCCAGTGGTAGTAGTAGGCGGGGCGATGGACGAGTTGGACCATGATGGTGGTGGTACGGCTGTAGGTGGAGGTTTGGAAGGTACGGGTGTGACTTCGATCGCTTTGAGACGATGTTTGTTCTTGTATGCCTTGAGGATGTCAGGTGCATTCTTGAGGTGGGATTCTGGTTCCCACGAATTCTCGAAGGACTCCCATCCTTTCCAAGATACGAGGTATTCTCTTCTTTTCCTTACTCGGCCAGTCGTACGATGATTGATAATAGCCTCAACCTCGTGTTCTTCCTCTCCTTCTATTATGTCAGGAGGTGGTCGAGGTCTGTCTGGTCCATGTTCGTTTGGTGGTTTTAGTAGGGCGTTAGGAGCGCAGCATGGAAGACTGGGTGTATCTTCCATTTCTTTGGAAGGTTGAGTTTGAAGGTCGACCGGACCTAATACCTCTGTAATGGTAAAGGGTCCTTCTCGGTTTTGGGGCTAGCTTTCGGTATGGATATGGTAGTCGAAGGTTCGTAGATTCGAGAAGTACTTTGTCTCCTTTCTTGAATGCTATTGGGGTCGCAGCGGAGTATCTGGTCATTGCTACTGCGGCCTGTGCATGGGCTGCGATAGTGTTATCTCGATTCTTTTGTAGTTCGGCTAGTCGTTCTTCTGTGGTCGGATGTTTTATGTTGGTTCTGACCATCCCAATGCCTTGGGGTTGGTAACCTAACAATAGTTCAAACGGCGACTTGCCTGTGGTGGAGTGTGTTCTTTGATTATGTGCAAACTCCCAAGACGGGAGGTAGTCAGCCCATTTGTCAGGGTGATTAGCACAATAGATCCGGAGGTCTAGATCTATTTCTTGATTTACACGTTCCGTCTGTCCATCCGTTTGTGGGTGATATGCCGTGCTCAAGGCGGTTTCAATTCCTAGTATTTCATGGAGTTCCCTGAAGGCTTTTGCCGCGAATTGTGGTCCTCGGTCAGAGATGATTTTTTGTGGGAATCCATATTTGCTGAATGTGTCTTTCCATAGTAGTTTAGCGGCTCCCATACTATGGCTTTGGTGACATCATGATCGACTACGACTTGAATAGCATCATATCCGTCAGCTGTAGGTGGTAAATCCGTAATATAGTCCATTGTAACTGTTTGGAATGGTCGTGTATCTCCACTATGTGGTATAGGCATGAGTGGTACTTTTGTTGGGTTTGTTCGTACTTTGGTTGTTTGACAGGTTGCACAACCCCTACAGTAGTTAGCGATGAATTGGCTCATTCCATCCCAATAGTATTCTCGTTTGATGAGATCTTTGGTCTTTTGAATTCCTGGGTGTGCCATGTGTGGTGGTTCATGGTACATTTTGACAATGTCTCGACGAAGGTTTTCATCCGGTGGTACATAGACTTTATCTTTATATATTAGGATTCCATCGTCGTCTGTCCAATCTTCTGGTTTGCCAAATCCTGGCCTTCGTAATGTTTTGTTTTTTGAGGTTAACATTTTGATTAACTGTGGGTCTCGAGCTTTGTTGTCTCGGATTCGTTCTTCTGGTGGTTGGTGTGTTTGTTGATATTCATGGACCTGTTGTTGTTGTTGGACCGTTTTAGGGTTGAATGTGATTTGACCCTTCTGCCAGTCAATTTGCGGGTTATATCTTCGAATCCATGCATGCCTAGTATAATGTCATCCCTTCCTAGGTCTGCAACATACCATCGAGTAGGTAGGGCTTGTGATTTGATCCTAAAATGTCCTTCAACTCGATGTGTAATACTTCCTTTTTGTTTATACTATCGTCTGCATTGCGGAATGTGAGTGGTTTGAGAAGTTTGACTGTCGGTAACTGGTACTGGTTTACCAATTTGGTGTTGATGATGACTGCATCTGCTCCTGTATCGATGAGTCCTTTGACTCCAACGGCTTTGTCTCCCACCTCTATGTAACCGGGTATAAGAATAGCGTCCTTGCGCCGTTCTGTATTGATTGTTAACGTTACATAAGGGTCGGATTCATCAGGCAAGTCAGGCGTTGGTTCTACCTGCCTGTCTAAAAATCCATATCATATGGGTTCGAGTCTATTTGGACTATGTCGATTTGTAGTTCATCATCTGCTTCCGTTCCACTATCTTCATCTTCCTCTGTTTCTTCAGGGATAGGTTCAAGGTCTTCTTGAGTTACCTGTCGAACCTTCCGTGGTACCCGCCTTCCCGGTCGTCCTTTTCGCACTCGGTTAGGACAGGCTCGTGCGATGTGCCCTGGTTTATGACAGAAGAAACAGAGTTTTTGTTCCATATGTCTTGAGCGCTCTTCGACAGTCATCTTGTTTATGTCAGCCGAAGCGCTGGTCTCTACTCCAGGCTGTTCGATGTGCTCTTGGACATTTCGTCGAACTTTCGTTTGAGGGGTCTGTTTCCTAGGTCTTCGATTTCTGAAATTGGCATCAATTCTTCGATTGATAAGGTCGGCTTCGTATATGTCGACTGTTCTGCCAATCCAGTCTGTGATGTTCTTGGGCAGAGGATATGAAGTCGCCACTCTTTGTCGCAACCATGGAGGCAATGCATTCCTGTAGTGTGAGAGGAGTGCGAGAGAGTCAGTGACTCGGCTTCGTTTGGTGAGTTCATTAAACATGGCGTTAAACTCATGCACTGTGTCGTAGTCACTGAGTCGCATCTGTTGCAATGCCAGGATAGCATTGTCGGCTTCCATGAGTGGTGCGAACACAAGTCTGAGTTCTCCTTCGAAGTCTTGCCAGGATGGTGGATTTGGGTTTTGACGAAGTTGATCAATCTTATTCTGTCTCCAATAGTTAATGTTGGGTCCTCCCATATAGGATAGTGCTGTTGCAATTCGAGCATTGCTTGTGGAGTATTTGGTAGGGTCTCCCAAGAAGAGCAGAAACAATTGGTCGAGGAAATCTTGGAGCTTGGATCTATTTCCATCAAATGTTTCCGGAGCTTTGATCTTAACTTTGCCTCCCTGTTGTGGGGTGTAAGGGATCTGAGGTCCTCCAGGTGGGCCTGTAGGGTTTCCCCTCCTGGTCCTCCCGGTCCTCCACCACCAGGTCCTCCTGGTCCTCCACCACCAGGTCCTCCTGGTCCTCCACCACCCGGTCCTCCTGGACCTCCCGATCCTTCACCTGGTCCTCCTGGTCCTCCCGGTCCTCCAGGTTCGTTAGATCCTCCAGACCCTTGAGGTCCGCTAGGCCCTCCAGGGTTTCCAGGGTCAGGTTCGCCGTCTTTGTCAGGATCTTTGCCAGTTCTTGATGTTCCCGTTCTACTTGATCCTTCTCCTTCTCCTGTGATTTGAGTGGCTCCTTGTGGTTTACTCCATTGTGAAAGGGGTATCCCCAATCTTGGTTTAGCATATTCATGTATCGTTGCAAATGCGGCGCTCGCACTTTGAGCTGGAGTGATCGTAGAATCGTCTTCAGGTATGTCCAGTGCGAGTCCTCTGTATTTCTTGGCTTGATCCTTCGGATAGAAGTGAATATGCGTGAAGATTGTTCTTTCAATTTCTTTCCGTTGACTCTCAGTGGGGTTTGTGAAGACTTCTTGAATGGCTTTTTCCACTGCTTCTGGGTTGCCCATATCGATGGTTCCATGATGGTTGTATCCTCCATACCAGAATCGATACTCTCCTTCAAGGTGGTCGATTCCAGTAATGCATCGTCCTTGGTGTCAGTCATGTGTGGTTTCTCGGGTATGTCCTCTGTTTCTTTTTCTTCGGGGGCTTGTGGCTTTGGTATTTCGGTCACGTCTTCCTCTTGTTCCTCTTCTGAGTGATATGGACTTGGGTTGCGATCAAGTCCTAATAGTCGCTGTCCTGCAGCACTACTTTCTGGAACTGAAGTTATCGGTGTAGTAGGACTCCCGACTGGTGTCCGATTCGATGGTATAGGTGTCTGAAATGTCTGAGTTGGGTTTGACTCTTTGATTACTGCTTCCTGTGTCTTGACAGGAGTCCTATAAAATCCTGAGAGTTTAGTTGGGTTATCGACTTGTTGATATCGGTTGGGACAAAGTTTTGATTCGCAAGCTAACCACTTATGGGTTACGCTGCTGGGGTTTCGAGAGTGATCTCGTTTGGACGAGCTATTAAACGCGTGTTGATATCCTGTGCACTTGAGTGTCATAAGCCTCTTTGGGCTTTGAATTGAGTATAATTTTGGAGTATTCTTATTTGCCCTTTGAGTGCCTCAATTTCGTTTGGCAGTTGAGGATCTATTAGGTTTGGCGGATAAAGAATATAGTTCTTAAGTGTGGTGATTGCGTTTTGTACAACCTGTTCGAATTCGTCTTCGTAATGTCCGGCTTGAGATCTTGGTTCAAATCCCCACTCAACAATGACTGGTTCTACGGCTTGTAGATGGTTGATAAGTTCTTTGAGTTGGTGCTTGTCTCGACCAAGTTCTTTGTGATATTTCTTAATGGCTTGGAGGTTACCAATCACAACTGTGAATAGGTCCCAGATATGTATGGGTGCTTGAGGTCTAGTATGGTATAGGCCTCGTACTGATGATCCTACTGATTTTCTTGCAAGGTCAGAGATTGTCTGTGCAGTGACTGTGCGGTTACTTCCTGAATCAGTATCTCTGTCAAAGATTTGTATACCGTTATTTCTGAGTATATCTTCCTGTACTTGAGAGAGTCTTGCCTGTCTTCTCAAGGGTTCTGAGTTATAAACTTCTGGTTCCTGTGCTTCCGCTACCGGTGTAAGCTCTCTGACTTCGGGTTGTCTCGGGGTAATCCTGCGTACCCTGAGTGGTTCTGTTTGTGTCTGTATCGGCCAATTGTATGGTGTAAAATTCCACGCTGGTGTGGTGGGCCACGAGTCGGTGGATGTGGTGGGTTGTCTTACTACTTGGGGGATTACAGGCACAAAATCTTTCGGTGGTACCGGTGGCCTTGGGTCTAGCAAAGGTCTTATTTGACTGAACGGTGTTGGGTTTCTTGGGCGGCCTGCGTCTATAATTTCGTGTATGTTTTCTCTTTTGAGTTTATCCTGCCAGTAGTTCGTTACTGGTCGAATAAGATGTTCTAACCTAGGATGTCTCGACGGTCCCTTTGAAGACCCTTGTTCGAAGTTGTTAGAACTTGCCGTGACTATAACCGTTCCTATTGGTATTAAGAGTTATACCTTAACTCTTCCTAATCTTGATTACTACAACCGGTGTAGTATATTCCTGACTTCACTACTAGTGTCTTTCCGGGTGACAAGCACTCCTAGACAGCTATAGTGACAGTCGTCTGTCGGGTGGTGTGTGGGTTCTCTGCACCTAAAGAGGTGGAGCTCGAAAGTTTTCAGTCTAATGTTACATCCTAACCCTTAAAGGTTATTTAAGGGGATAAGGCGTAATGACTAAAGACTTGAGACTATAGCCTTTGAGGGTATAGACGTAGATAATGTGTGAATATTACTACCAGAGTAATAGACTTGATATACAAAGAGACTGAAAACTGGGGGGCACTACTGGTGTGTCGCCCTCTTATATACATGTAGAGACTTCCTACTGCGGACTGTGGACTGTAGACTACGGACTGTGGACTGTGGACTACGGACTACGGACTGTTAGACTGTGGACTACGGACTGTGGACTGTAGACTACGGACTGTGGACTGTGGACTACGGACTACGGACTGTGGACTGTAGACTGTGGACTACGGACTACGGACTGTGGGTCACCTGTTCTGGGGTCATGTGGGACATAGGCCACATGTCTTGTTAGGTTGGACGTTGTTAGTCAGTAAGTCGACGTTCGTAACAATGGGCATCTATTGCGATTGAGGATGTGCCAGGTTCGTTCTGGCGAGCGGCGACTCATCCGTGCAGGTTATTCAATCAAGGATCCGGTTTTACCACATTCTTATGTACATCTCTGTCCGGTGTTGTCTGATTGGATCCAGCTGATAGCTACCATTAGCTACCATATAAACCATATAACAATTCTCCCCCATATCTGTTGTCCTATGTTTACTTCATCTTCGGCATCTTCTCCCTCCCCCTCGCCTCCACGCTCACACTACCTCCCTACTGTCGCCTTCGTCATCAATGTCGTCACTCTGTCCTCTCCCCTTTCCCCTTCGCTTTCTGCGCTTCCTCTGCGTTTTTATCCTCTAACGCCATTCCTCCCACTGCTGCCGTCATGCCCGCCGCTGTTCAATCCACTCTCGTCGTTCAAGGCTTCTTTCAGCTTTGCAACCCGTCGCGCGTCAAATCCCCTCGACGCACCGATCCATCCATATCCACGTTCCATTACAAATACGATAGCTACCATATAACAATTCTCCCCCGTATCTGTTGTCCTATGTTTACTTCATCTTCGGCGTCTTCTCCCTCCCCCTCGCCTCCACGCTCACACTACCTCCCTACTGTCACCTTCGTCATCAATGTCGTCACTCTGTCCTCTCCCCTTTCCCCTTCGCTTTCTGCGCTTCCTCTGCGTTTTTATCCTCTAACGCCATTCCTCCCACTGCCGTCATGCCCGCCGCTGTTCAATCCACTCTCGTCGTTCAAGGCTTCTTTCAGCTTTGCAACCCGTCGCGCGTCAAATCCCCTCGACGCACCGATCCATCCGTATCCACGTTCCATTACAAATACGACACAGCTCTTCAATGTGTCGATAACTCTGGCCTATCCGCCAAAGTTCGATTCTTCAGTCCCCCCGGCAACGTTCCCATAACCGAGCGTACGGTATGTTTCATGGAGGCCAAAGCTTTCATTTCTCGTCATCGCGGCCCTGTCTTCCTCGAAGGCATCCGTCTCGCTCCGGTCCCGGGTGACCCTACGAGCGACGACTATCAAAGCAACGTGCCGGACTTAACGTATGGCTTAATTCACGCCATCGGCATCGTTCAAGATGTTTCCTCTGATGCTCGCGCTGGACAAAACAGACACTTCCGCCTCCAATTGCAACCGTGGGTGCGAGACAATAATCGACCATGCCATATCATGTACGTCCTCACCTCGCTTTTGTTTCACATCTTCTCACTCTCTTTCAGCTGCGTCATGCCAGCTGCCGTCGCCCGGTGGCGCAACATTCGCCTACCACATGTCAATACTGGCGTCTACATCTCGGGTGTGTGTGGTCGCATTCGTGACAATGGTATGCTCGAAGTCACGCTTGACGATATCCTCTTCAATCTCCTCGTGGCTCCGTCAATGGCGACGGATGACGAACTATCACCAACGTCAGCTCCGCCTGCGAAACGCCAGAAATTCGACGCTATGGCATTCGCACCGTACGTCGCTCTTCTCTATTGTATTCGCGGCACTGATGCCTCTTCAGCGCTGACGTTTCTGCTCCAGCCGGTTCGTCTTCTTCTCCTTTGTCTCTTCCTACAGCTTCCTCTCCGCATAACACCTCTCTTCCAGGTCCTTCTGCTACCCATAACCCCTCACTTCCTACATCTCCTCGTGATAGTGCCGTATCATCCCAAACTGCGCGTTCCACATCTCCTGCTCACATGGCTGACCATACACAAATGCACGCTTATTCCACACGCGCTGCTGAGAAGCGCAAAGCATCGTAGACATTTCATTCTCATCCTGTACTCGTACGACTCCTTTCTTAGTCAGCTGTCTCGTTTCCACTCCACTTACGCTACTCGCCTTCGTCTTTCACCTCTTACTCTATCGTCCTCTACGAAATTTGGTCTTTACCGTCCGCGTAATGTATGCATCCATTTTCTAAAGTCGACTACGATATTCATTGATTTGCAGCGCGTCGCATTCCATAATGTCTCATCAATCAAACACATGGCCGATCGTCCTCCATTCTACCGCTTCTCTTCAATGGGGTGCTGTCCGTGGCGGCCGTCGCCATGTATGCCCGACATGCGGTATTGATCGGCTCATGGGAGAAGAGCCTGGGTTTTGTTGTGGACCGAACGGAAGCTGTTTTTACGATGTTCCACCACTGCCTCCTTTACCACCGGAGTTCGACACATTCATAAACGACCCTCGCATCTCCTTTCTGTCTCGCAAGCTTAATCTTCTTTTCGCTCTGGCTGCAATGGAAACTACGATTCCTTTTGTGAAGATTAGAGGCCCGCAAGGCTTCTTCTCTATCCAAGGCCGCGTCTTTCACCGACTCCGTGCTGAACATGACGACTCTCCTGTGCATTGGATTGTCTACGATGGCTTCTCGCTTCAGAACCCTCCCTATCCACGCTATGCACGCGTACTTCCTCAATTATGGATTCAACGCACACGAGAGGCCTTCCTTCGCGTCAATCCTTTCATCCGTTCTTTGCGCGTCCTGGGCGATCTTGACGCTATGTCATGCCCTGAGGCACACGTCATTCTCTCTGACACCGGCGCTCCTACACCTGAACTTGCAGCTATCATCTGATACGACAACTCCACACAAACAGACGTTCGACCACGTCGTTTAATTGTCGCTCGCACCGATAATCAAAACGTCACAATTCCCACTACCAGCCAGTTTTGGGAGCCATTCTCTTACCCTCTCCTCTTTCCCCATGGCACGTTGGGCTGGGGGATCGCTCATGCGGACCCAACGGTACCTCAATATTCACCGGCAGATATGGTCACACCTCCAGCCAATCCAGACACCAGTCAAGTATGGCATTACCGTGGACACTTATTGCGCGAAGAACGGTTCGCCATCTTCGGCTGGCTCACCAACGAGTATGTTGTTGATATGTTCAGTCGCAACCTCGAAACCCGTATGGCATTCATCCGTGAGAACCAGCGCAAGATTCAAGAAGAAGATGCTGCTCAAATGGGTGTCGACTTTGTTGAACCTAATGAAAACGTCTACCTCCCTGCATCGTTCTTGGGCTCTAATCGCTGGGCTTCAGATCAAATTGCAGACTCCTTAGCGATCGCAGCTGCGTATGGCCCTCCTATGTTCTTCATCACCATGACTTGCAATCCCGACTGGCCTGAGATCAAAGCTCGATGTCGTCCTGGACAAACCTTTCGTGACGTGCCGGTCGTTGTTTGCCGTGTATTTAAACAAAAACTCACGATGCTCGAACACGACCTTCGCACAATGTTCCCAAATGCAGGTGGTGTCGAATATCTCATCCACTCCATCGAGTTCCAAAAGCGCGGCTTGCCTCACGCTCACATCCTCATATGCTACTCCAACGACTGCATCCTGCCAGACAACATTGACAGTGTTGTTTCCGCCGAGATCCCAGACAACCCACACGATGCAGAGCTTATACGCGAATTTCTCGTACACGAGCATAAACCCTACTGCTCACCCGAGCGGCCCGATGGAACTCGAGCGCCGTGCCGATTTCACTATCCTAAACCATTGCAACAACACTCCACCATCGACAGCACTGGCCACGTTCACTATCGCCGCCGAAAACCAGAAGATGCCTGGGTCGTACCCCACTGTCTGCCGCTCGTTCGCAAATACCGCTGCCACATGAACTTCGAAGTTGCCAGCACGTCGCATATCTTCCAATATCTTTTTAAATACATCCACAAAGGTATGCTTCTATTCAACTCTGTATTACTTCCCCCCACTCATCTTCATATCATTGTTTCAAAGGACCCGACCATGCGAAGTTCGCAGTCGTCGCCGACCACTCGGCTTCCGATCCCTCTGCCGCCCCGACACACATTGACGAAATCAATGAATACTGGGATGGACGCTATCTCTCTGCTGCGGAAGCAACATGGCGTATTCTCGGCTTTCACATTACAAAGAAAGAACCCGCGGTGTCTGCCCTTCCTGTGCATACATACGATAGACGCATGCATTATCGTCAATATGGGCATCAACAACAATCACTTTCACTCTTGGAGCGCTACTTTCGCCGACCGCTCGGCACTTTCATTCAGCCTAATGGTGACAGCCGTTCATTCGACTCTCTCACGTACTCCGAATATTTCACTCTCTTTCGCCTCTCTACATGGAACGCTTCCAATGATGACCGTCCTCTGTACTACAATGAAAGCATTCACGACTCCGCTCCTCCACTTCACGTCATTCAACGCCAAACTTCTCACCCTCATGTCGCCCGACTGCATACTGCACGGCCCACTGAAGGCGAACGCTTCTACTTCCGCGCTATTCTCCGATCTCGCCCTGTTCGCTCTTTCGTCGATGCTCGCACCGTGGATGGTATTGTCCTCAACAGCTTTCAAGATGCTGCCAATGCGCTTGGTTTATTTGCAGACATCAACGAAGGTGAACTCGCTCTCACAGAAGGCATTAACTCCCTCCGCACTCCTTTCCAACTGCGCGTCCTTTTCGTTCATCTCCTCGTCAATGACTGTCTTCTGAGTCCGCGAGCCATCTGGATGTCCCACAGCCAACCACTGTCTCTCGACTGCATTGATAGACGAGATGGAGTAGCAGCATTAGGCGAAGACGATGCTCTCGACCACATCGCGAGTCTTTTGGAAGAATACGGTCGCACTCTCGATGACTTCGCTCTGCCACATCCTTCGCAACATTCCACAGAAGTCGCACATGAACTAGCTCGCTGGAACCTGATAGCACATGAACTCGGCATGCGCGCGCACACAGCGATCGCACAAATGAACACGGACCAGCTCGCTGCTCTCCATCCCATCTTGACTGCTGTTCAAAGTAACACTCCCCTGTTGGCTTTCATTGATGGTCCTTCAGGCACGGGAAAAACATTTGTGTGACTTCGTGCGCTCACTCGGCCTCATTAGGGGTAGTCAAAGATGTCGATTCTGAGGTCGCTTTGACAGTCGCTTCGCGCACACCGAAGCGTCATGGAATCGGGTGGTCACTGTGACCACCCCACATGTAATACTCGATTCTGCAGTCGCTTCGGCTGTTGCTTTGCCGTCTCTGCACGGCACTTATCAATCATTCCATTTGTTTTGTTGGACCTTATGTAGATGCTAGGTTGGACCCAGGTTCGATCTCAGGCTCACCGTTGCTCAAGTTTACGCTACTTGCCAGCATCCTCGTCCTTATCATGCCCCCTTCCCTGCACCTTTCGTGTTCTTCCTCCCGATGGTCGTAGCGGCCTGGGCCTTGGCCGACTCGGAGTCGGTGATTGTCCGTCCAGAGCGACGACGCGGAGTGCCGCTGGTATTGCAAGCGGTCTTGTCCTTTTTCGGAGGCATCCTGAGAGTAGCAGAGCAATAGATGTGTAGCTAACAATACGCAGAGAGAGGCCAGAGAGCTAAGTTAACTGCAGGCGTTGTTCTGCATGCAGCACATCTACGATGGGCCCGGGGGAAGCATACTACGGAAGGGATCAAATTAATTTGTTTTAGCATTTAACGCATTTTAAGCACAGATATGATGGGATAAGGGGGCGAAGCGAGTCCAGGCGAAGCGGCTTCAGGGGTGCGGTGCTCCTCTGGAGTAGCACCGACGATTCAAGTCGCTTCGACGCTTCGCCCCCCCCCGAAGCGTCTCCCCGAAGCGACCACCGAAGCGACATCTTTGACTACCCCTATTGTTCTACCCACCGCCACCTCCGCCTATGCTGCTCAACTTCTGCCCGGAGGGAGAACAACTCATTCCACTTTCAAGGCATGTTCACTACGACATCATTTGTTTTCATTTTCACTCATCCATTGCGTAGATCCCCGTGTCTGAAAACAATCAGCTAATAGACTCCACAATTCCTACCCGCTCCTCTCGCGCAGATCTCATTCGCGAAACTCATGTATCCGTATGGGATGAAGCTCCAATGGCGAACAGAGCGGTCTTCCACAGCGTCAACGACCTCTTCCAACGTCTACATGACAACCACGAACTGTTTGGAGGCAAGATTGTTGTCTTACTCAGAGACTTTCGCCAAACGTGTCCCGTCGTCCCTCACGGTTCGCGCACTCAGGTTGTCGATGCTTCCATCAAATCGTCACCTCTGTGGCCTGCGTTCCACGTCTACCACCTTACTATTCCTGTGCGCAATGCTGAAGACCCAGATTATGCACGCTTCGTTGATGCCATCGGCAATGGCGCTGGCCCCGACGTTGCTATCGATCTCATTCCTCATGTCGTCGACTCCGACGCTCTCATCGCATTCACTTTCCCATCCGACGTCATCAACAACGCCGATACCTGTCTGCAGCGATCCATCCTCGCCCCCACCAATGCTCAAATTGACGCCTACAACACCACCGTCATCGAATCTGTTCACGGTCAACAACAAACTTACTTCGCCGCTGATACACTGAAGGAAGCCGATGACGCGGGCGTCCCTATCGACCACTCTATCCTCGACTATGCCGCACGCCACACACCACCAGGCCTTCCAGCGCATGCACTCACCATCAAGGTCAACGGCGTATATCGCCTTATTCGCAATCTCTCCATTGACCGCGGCCTCGTGAAAAACGCTCGAGTCGTCATCAAGCACATCGGACGACGGCTCATAACGGTGCGAGTCCTGCGTGGGATGCGTGATGTCAATGCCTTCGACGAAGACATCCTCATCCCCCGCATCTCCTTCTCCGCCACCCTCGCATCTGGTCACACTCTTCTACGCTTACAGTTCCCGCTCGCTCCCGCATACGCTACTACTTTCAACAGCTGTCAAGGCCTCACCTTGGACCGCATAGCCGTAGATCTCATTCGCCCCGTCTTCTCCCATGGCCAATTATACACGGCGTTATCCAGAATCCGCCACCGCTCTCACGCCAGAGTACGGTTACCGCCCGGACAGAATACGACACCTAACGTTACCTACGAAGAGCTCCTCCTGTAATTCTATACTGAATCCCATCTTTCCCCACTTCTCACATGACCGCCGGAGCGAAGCGACGGCGCGTCTTGTAATAGCTTACAAATTATACCCGACCCCGAGGGTCTTCAGCGGCTTTCGTCCTGCCACCTTTCAATCAGGAGTCCATTGCTGCCGTTGGCACCGTGTGTCTTGCGCTCGAGGCTGGCCTGGTTCGTTGCATCTCTACTGCGGTATACCCCATTCACAAGCTGACGATACCACCCCCATGTGCCAGACTTTCTTCCTCTTTTTTATCCTGCAAAAGTACCCGGACTATGTTCGCCTGTCTATGTGGGGTGGACTCATCGTTCGCTACCTTTCCTTGTTTGCATCGAGCTTCGCTACTCGGGTATGCCACCGTATTCGTATATCTGATATCCTCGAGTAAGCTAATTGTATCAGTACAGGTCTGGCAACTTATTCTGTTGCAAGTTGGCGTCGGCATCGGAGGCGGTGTGATGTACATGCCTATCATCTACCTCCTACCCCAGTGGTTCTCAGAGCGTCGCGGACTCGCAGGCGGCATCATTTTTTGGGGTTGGCGTAGGAGGCAAGTTCTGCCCCTTTCCTCTTCTTACCGCTTGAATATACAATGACGTGGTACTCATCATTGCAGGTTTCGTGTTCCCGTTCATCCTGAATGCTCTGCTGAACCGTGTTGGATTGGCCTGGGCACTCAGGATATGGGCGATCGTGAGCGCGTTCTCTCTGGGATCGCATTACTGGGCGTGAAAGCCCGCCTCCCTGTCCCAAAATATAATGCCGTCAACCGTCGACCGAGGCTCATACCCAGCAACATGAGTTTCTTCCGGACGCCCCTCTTCGTGACCTTCGTGCGTCTACAGTTCAATATTCCATGCCGTGCCAGTCGCTTACACTTGTATCTCGCTCCTGCCAGGCGGATGTCCTCCAAGGACTCGCATATTTCCCGGTCTCGCTCTATATCGCGATGTTCACCCGCGCGCTGTCCAACGAGTTCACAGCCTCGGTCGTCCTCTCCCTGTTCAACGCCTCAGCCTCGATCGGCCAGATCGTCACCGGGCATCTGACAGACCGCATCCCCTACCCGACGCTCATGGCCTTCAGTGCCGTCGTCAGCGGTATCGGGCGTTTGTCCTGTGGGGCTTGGCCAACGCCACGATCTACCTCTACCTCTTCGCCGTCGTATTCGGAAGCCTGGTACGCACCCCTCGTCCCCTGTGAGCGCAATGTACATGCTCACATCTGCGACCACTCGTCAGAGCGGCGGGTTCACGTCGACGTGGACGAACGCGGCGTACGAGTGCTCGGGCAGCTCGCCAGAGTATGCCGGGATCGTGTTCTATGGCATGTCGCTCGCCCGCAGCGTGTCTGCGATCATTGGTCCGATCATCTCCGGACTGCTGTTGGAGGCGGGGGCGGGTCGTCGTTTGGGGGGAGGTTCGGCAAGTTTGGGTACGGGGCGGTGGAGATATTCGTGGGCTCCTGCGCGTTGGCAACTGGGGCGAGCAGCGTCGCAGTCGCGTTTGCTAGGCGACGGATCACGGCTACACCGGTGGCATAGAAAGTTAGGTAGGATGATCCCGGTCCATACCGTGTACACGACATGGATGGAGGATACGTCCTTTCTACCATCATCTCCCTCAAATAATGGTTCAAAATTGGCGACTTACATGGAATGGTTTGCCAATTGAAGTGCTCTACAGGCGACTGCTGAGATCCGAAAACGATGTCCCATATGATCAAACTGCAGACCCAGAGAAGCAACAGTAAAGGCTACACAGCGGACACATTGACTGGGGGCATCATGGTACAGTGAGGAGGGACCACTAAGTACAGGTGAACGTAATAGGATAACTTAGATCCAACCCGAGCCAATGTATAAATGGTCAAGGCGCTGAGTACCTCACCTGGCTCTCGGTCGTCTGCAGCCGCAGTGGCACGAGCGGGAGCTCGGGGTCGGGTGTGTCGGCCGTCGGCTCCTGCACGCGCGAGTCGTCTCGCGAGTGTCGATCCGTGTCGTCTGGGTTCGCGGACGTCCTGCCGCGGATCACCTCGTACGCCGCGGGCCCTGGGGCAGGGGTCGGGCCGCGGACCATGGCTTCGGGCGAGAAGACGAGCCGCCGGCGGTCGGAGGGGTAGATGTCGAGAGAGCTGAAGGGACTCGCATTGGCGTATTCTGCATGAGAGAGTAGAGCGGCGTCAGCGGGTGGGGTAGGATGAGGTATTGAGATTGGAGGTGGTCGTACCACGGGTGACAGGACGGTCCGACCGCATCTGCGGATGTGCGGCGGTCCAGCGGTAGGGTCGGGATGCACGCATTTGATCCACTCGCTGTCGTCGTCGACGGACTAACCACAAGGCGAGACCGGCAAGGATGACGATAGCGAGGATGGAGACGACGATCCCTGCGATGGTGCCGCTGTCCGGGACTTTGTTTGAGATGGCTCCCACAGCGGTGGCTGTGGAGTCGCCAGTGGACGATGTTGATGATGTCGGGGTCTGCGAAACCCTCCGTTTGTGTGCCCATATGCATCGGAAGAAGGAAAGGACCCACTCACATGCGAAGTGAGTGTGGAAGAAATCTGACTTGGACAATGAGTGAATGTGTTATTGTTGTGGGCGGCATGCTCTTTTCCTGCGTTCTCCTTCGACCATACACTATGGACCGGACTGTGAGCGTGCGCACTAATCAAGTGTCAGCTTCGGCTTACTAGTACCTGCATGATATAAGGGTGAGAGACAAGGTACGCTATGGCAAAGAGAAAACGCACCAGGAGCCGTCATTCCAATGAGAATACAGAAAGTTGTCCAGCCGTATGTTAAGATTACACACAGCTTGTTGAACGTCTTGAGGCAACCTGGCATGAGACCGTTGAGCAACCAGGCTGAGAAAACCTTCCGAATGCAAAGAAACTCACGCATCTATATGCAGGGTGTTGCAAGTACCCATGTACTTCTCGAACGTCCCAGGGGCTGCGTTGATTTGGTTGAGAGACCAAAGAAGAAGGAAGCGGGATTGAGCGTACCTGCATCGAAACCCGTAACAGCTCCATTCGACGTGTCGGCCTGGCAGCTGGCGAAAAGCAAGTGAGCTCAGATGCGATGCTCAATCATTGGCTTCATAAGGGAGAGTGTACTTGAGGCAGAGCATACTGAGTTGGAATGCAACGGTGTTACAGCAGCAATCGGCTGCATACAGTCAGCCCAAACTGAAGCACGCTGAGATTTAGACGGAAACTCACAAACTTGGTCATTACACGTGTCTCCGGGTGGTGTCCGAGACATGGAAGGGACCTGGTCTGAGGACGACATCAGGCGGCCATGTGTTGTGAGAGAGTACTGGGGTATGCTCACAGTCGATATTGCATATTTGCCGGAGCCGCTGGTATGTTGCACCTGAGCATTAGTATGGTATCAGTATCAGCAAGGCGGGGGACGGGTGTGAGTGGAAAGGCGATTTGAAGCGTACAAGGAGTCTCGCCGACAACACTTGTGTACCAGTCTAATTGCCCGGATGCGCAGGTGGTGGTCCCAGCGCAAGAAAAGTCGACCAGAAGGGAAAGAACGAGAGCGATGGCAGCCCGCCCTCCAGACCGAGGCATGTTAGTAGCCAGACCTAAGGAGAGACGAGCAGTCGGGGTAAAAGGTACGTGGGTGACGTGACGGGTATAAGGAGCAGAGGAGTCGGAACGGTTACCGTCTGTGGCGTATCGCACCGGGCGGTGAAGTCGTCAAGAGCACAACGCGGTCTCCGGGTCGTGCCTTCATGGGAACTAGCTCCGATTGAAAGCGTATGGATTATTTGACGACTTTGATCAGTAGAGCATTTAGAAGGATGTGCACAAGGCAACAGGGCTGCGAACAATCAATTCCAGCCCTTCGAAGTTCGAGGCGGACGCTGGATTCCTGAGTGCCCACGACATAAGGGCGTCGATCCGTTGAGATGTATGTTTTGTGGAGGAATAGCAGCCTGCCGACAGATGGAAAGCAGAGCTTGTCATAAGTTGGATGTGTGAGTGTAGTATTCAGGGCGGAGCGAAACGCAGGCACGGATTCGGAGGAGACGTTGTGGATCATGTCCAATGTCGACATGCGCTCTTCCGCGTGGCTCTGGAGCTGATTGGCCCCTCCCCACGATCTCGAGTTACTTAATCACGGCGTTTTCCCGGCCACTTGAACGCTACTACTTACCATCTCTTTGTCCTGAAAGATCTAGAGAGCTCTTCAGT
This sequence comes from Ganoderma sinense ZZ0214-1, assembly GCA_002760635.1. Classification (NCBI taxonomy): domain Eukaryota; kingdom Fungi; phylum Basidiomycota; class Agaricomycetes; order Polyporales; family Polyporaceae; genus Ganoderma; species Ganoderma sinense. Next base: position 1,496,066 of record AYKW01000004.1, read on the forward strand.
TTAGGAGTACTAGTGTGGCTATGTGCGCATCATCGTACATGCCTATAGTCAGAGTAGACGACAGACGGAGCACGAGGACCAAAGAGCGTACGATCGAGGGATACTGAATGTCTAGCACATGTTCCCAACGGAGACGACCAGAGACGAAAGAACTAACAAATGCCACTAGGCAAAATAAGTATAATAAGTAAGTAAGTTTGTCCGAAACCAGTACAACAGAGCGAGCCCCCCAACATCAAGCCGACCTCAATCCTTTCATCGTCGACAACCTCCTCAGCGGCGGCGGCGGCGGCGGCGGCTTGCTCAGGTCGAACCCGGCTGGAGACGGGGACGGCAGCGGGCGCCGCATTCCTGCGCTGGATGGTGGGGGGTCGTAGTAGGGCAGTTCCGTCCGGGATGGTGGTGCCCCGAACGACTGCCCTTCCGAGTAGCCTGACATTGGACCTTCCCCGGCCGCCGAGCCCATCCCAGAATTCGAGCCCCCTGAGTCCGTGCCGCGCTCCCAGGAGCGGTACGCAGGCGGTAGGCGGCCGGAGGGCGAGCGGTACAGACCGAAGACAGGCCCGCCGTCTTCGTGCCGAAGCGGATCGTCAGAGAGGGCGGCGCTGGACGGGCCATGAGAGTGACCGCTGTGCGATGCGGGAGGCGAGGGAAAAGTGGCGCCTGTAGTAGTTGCTAGTGCCATTGGAGGGACATCGTGCAAGGAGTCTGGACCTTCCGAGGTCCGGAGGCTGGCCTGGGTGGCCATTGGTGCCGCGGATCCCAAAGGAGCAGGACCGTCGTGGTAGGTCATATGCGGGATTGGCGTTGGTGACAGCCAGGTCTTCTTGTTCCGCCCCATGCAGCAGAAGATGATGGCCCCGCCGATGATGATGACCCCGCCGACAACACCTCCGATCGCCCCTCCCAATATAGCGCCAGTGTTCGTGTGCGATCTGGAGCCGCTACTCGAGTTGCCGCTTGTTGCAGTTGGCGTGACGAGTGAGGAGAGGTCCTGTTATATAGTCTAGGTAAGTGGACAGTCCTGTGAATGCCTGTGGAAAGAAGCTCACCGGCGATCCAGAGTTTGTGATCAATGCGGCTCCAGCAGGGCCAGTCGAAGTAGATGACATTGAACTCGAAGTGGAATTCCTCGTTGAGGAAGAGGTGTTTGAAGAAGAAGAGGTGCTCGAAGTAGAAGCGGAAGTGCTTGAAGTCGAGGTGGGTGAGTCCACACTAGAAGTCGATGTGCTTGACGAGCTAGGCGGATTCGAAGACGTCGTTGTGGTCGAGGTACTAGTGGACGTCGATGAGGGAGACGAATCGTTTGGACAGTGGGTGAAGGTCTTGTTGTTGTTCGCGGCATGGGTGCGCTCCGCATTTTCCTTGGTCCATACACTGCAAGAAAATTAGTAAGGAATCACCAGTGACTACCTATAGGTGCTGTGTTTACTCACTAATACCTGCGACAAGGAAGGCTATATGCGTTATTTGCCACACTCAACGGGACGGATGTGACGTACCATGAACCATCATCCCAACCTCCATAAAGAAAGTCATCTAATCGAATGCCTTGGTTGCATACCCCAGATTGAATATCCGTCGGTAACCTGCGCAAGATGTGGATTTGGGCCTTTCGACGTCTTGATAAAACTGAACTTACGAGCGGTTTGTCCCAGCGCCGCATCCATATTGATACAGCTGGTACGCGCCAACACCTATCCATTGCGGCATTACGGAACGCACTGAAATTCTGCCTGAATTGTGCTCACCTGCGTCTATACCAATCTGATCGCCATCCTGAGTGTCATACTGGCAACTACGTGGAGATGAGCAAGCAACAGAAGTCAAAGCTTTGCGACTCACTTCATACACAGCATACTGAGCTGGAAGGCGACAGTATTACAACAACAAGCAGCTGGGCCGCATGATCAGCCGGAGATAATTTCTGGAAAGGGTCGTGAAGAACTTACAAACTTGATCATCACACTGGTCTCCGGGGGTATTTGGTCGGAAATTTGGCACTTGATCTAAAAGGAGAAGGGACGTCAGTTAGACGGTCGGCTTCGATGGGACAGCAGGGTTCGACACATTCATTCAAGGACAAGAAGGTACTCACAGTCGCCGTTGCAGATCTGGCGAAGCCGCTGGTACGTTATGCCTGTGCAAGTCGCAATCCCACATCGGACCACATGTCAATCTTACAGATTCTGAGAGCACTCACAAGGCGATTCCCCAACAACACTCGTGTACCAATCGAGCTGGCCACTCGCACAGGTGGTGTTCCCTGCAGTCGCGTATTGCACCCATAGCGCGGGAATGAGGGATGCGGCGCCGAAGGTGAATGCCGCCCGCTTGTCCATCGGTGCCGCTCAAGCCGCCAGTGTAAGAAACCGAGAAGAGACAGAGAAGAAGGAAGGCGGAGGCTAGCCCAGAGCGAGCGTGGTGAGCCCGGTGGAAGAGGGGACAAGAAGAAAGAGAACGGCGGGGACGGACGTCGGAAGGAGGTCGAGGGAAACAGGGTCGCGGCAGAACATGCTCGGCGGGCGATGAGCGCACCGAAGACGGCAAAGGTGAGTCCTGCAGGGGCTAGAGCCGGCTGTCGTCGAGCTGTGATCATCTTCTTACAGCCGTTTGCAGAACGATAGTCGCGTTCGGAAAAAACTCGTTCAGGCCGGCTACGTAGCCGAGGCTGGGAAGACCCCGAGACGCCCAGGGCCTATGTTCTTCAGGTCACAGCGCCTCATGGAGCTCACGCGCGAGGCTCGACGCCTATGAGGTGCGACCCAAGACTGGAGTTTCGCGCGATGGTTATATCGCTGCGCTTTTGGCGGAAGTGGTTGCACGGGTGTACATATCTCAGTTTTTTGGTGTCGCGCACTATATCAGTCAACCTCTGCCGGTGAAAGGACCGACCCAGTTCACTCGCGCGCATGGCGCAACACGTCGCGCTCCCGCTGCTGTGCTCCTCGGCATGGGTTGTGCCGAGCCTCCGGATGTGGCATCAGCGTCGGCAAGCTAGCCGACCTGAACGAGGTTTTTTCGAGGACGTCTATCGTTCTGCAAACGGCTGTAAGCTTGCGACTCCATGATCCCTCGGCTACAGCCTTCCAACACCCGCAGTTTCGGCCACTCTGGGGTCCTCGTGGGCGTGGTTGGCTGCCTCCAACTGTTCCGACCACTGGTAACATCCTCATACGGCTTTGCAATGATGGAGAAGTGCACTGAGCTTTGCCAGTGAAGCAATGTTGCGAGGCGGGAGTCCGAGAATTCAACGACCAAGAGAGTCGAGACGAGGACGAATCATGTGCCTGACACCTTTGATTTGATTGGCAATGGCATGGAATATTTCCCACAGACTGGCACTGCCTCCCCATGGTGGCAGCCCGGTCACGGTTCCCGACAATAATATAACTTGCACACAAACATGGCTACAACTTCAATGTTTCAACCATGGTCAGTTGAAACCCATTCACCCGTATGCTTTATACCAATCAATTATGAGCTCACCGATGTAACTTGAAGCACGCAGTCCAGCATACATGGAGAACTGAAGTTCAGGAAGACCGAACCTCTAAAAGTGAAGTCTATTCACCTGTATACATACATATCGGTCTTCTACATCCGCTGAAACTATCTAGATCTAGATTAGCATACATCTATGTAAGTACCCTATCAGTAGCTGGTCGTGAGTCGTCTAAGTAAAGCATCGTAGTCGCGTTACCGTCAAGTCGTAAAGCAATGCATAGATGGACCATCGGAAACCTGGCCGGGAGGTCTAAATTTGAGATATGGGCCGGAGACATTGAGCACTTATAACTTGGCCGGACCGGATGGGCCAGCGTGCGTGATGCCGCCCTCCTTTCTTTCCCACTTTTCTCGCCATGCACCGCCTTTCCAGAGGACCAGCAGAATGAGAACTTCGGCCAGGACCATAAGGCCAGCCCAAAGCGAGTACAGCCCTCCATCACCGATTGCATCCTGCGGAGGGTATGTTAGATCCCTCCTTCAGATATTTACAGCGCGAGGGCACACACCTGGAGGGGAACAGCGACTTCCGCTGCGATAAACGCCGTGAGTCCACGGAAGCAGCTGTTCGTCGCAACGGCCGACGAAGAGCGACCCGTGTTTGCGTCGACGATGTATGCCAGGGTGCTTGAATAGATCGCGCTAATTATAGTTTAGTTAGTTGGTCATCCGGCGAAAGCGTGCGCGCCATGGTCAGAAAAACCTTACATCAAGAACAACCCGGTGAAGAAGAGTAGGACGCAAATAGCTGCAACGTGGACGTGACGCTCGCACACCCAACCGTACCCTATGGTGGCCGCCGGGAGGAAGGGCATGAAGATGATAGTGCTCTCGAGACGCATCTGTGTTCGAATTTCGGACCAGTGGTCAATTGAACCTGCATCCAGACTGGGATCAGGAAAAAATACCTCAGCAGCATGAGTCCCGCCATTCTTAGCCTTGAGTTTCTTAAAGACATAGTCGGAGTAGCGTCCACCGAAGACACTTCCGCTAAGACAGCCTACAGGAGGGTTGTTGGTGGTGAGCACACATATATAGCCTCAAAGATGCACATCGCGACTCACCAACGCCGAACGACAGCAAGACGAGTCCGGTTTGCAAGGCATCGTATCCGTACTGGTTTGCGAGCGTCCGCGAGCATGTGTAAGCGATACAATAGCTGAGGCCGAAGATCAACCCTAAACGTTGCGAATCCAAAAGTGATTAGTTAGAATTCGAGCGCGGTATGTAGGCCGACGGAGCCCGAGGGTTTATTTGTGTATCCAAGCGAAGCATGACACGTACCCGAGGCGACGAGGATGGTCAGATTGTTCATCCGTCGGAGCACATACATGATCGGCTTCACCGGGTTCACGTCCGCGAGGGTTAGCTTCACGTCGTCTTCATCGTCGTCCACGCCCGTGAGCGGCGTGCGGGCCGGGAGCTGCTGCTTCTCGAGGTCCCTATCCCGAGCGAGCGTCGCGATCGCATCCTTCTCGGCGTCCGCATCCGCACTCGGTGGGAACGGCCCGGAGGCCCCCTCCTTCTCGGGCCCAGGGGTCACTGCGCGCGAGATGGCTGCAACCTGGGTGATACTGGACGTTTCGGAGCCCTTAGCGGACATGATGGCGCGGCGCCGCTTGAGGGCGGCCTGGTATGTGAGGCTGCGCTGGCGGCGGTAGGTGTCCTTGAAGGGGATGAAGAGGAGGAAGCATGCGCCAACGAAGGCCGCGATGAACCAAAATGTTGCACGCCAGTTGAAGGCTTGAGTGAGCACTCCGCCCAAGATAGGGCCGAGAGAGGGGCCGAGGAGAGGTGCGCTAGAAATTTTATATCGTGAGTATCTATGGTTGGGGTCCAGTTGACAAGTGGACGGACCTGTAGTAGATCCCCATCATCGTCCCGCGTTCATGGGGCTCATAGATGTCAGCAAGGGTGGCAGCCCCCAAGGCCATAACGGCACTCGACCTGATTCCATACTGTCAGTAAGCGCATAGACGAAGCCGCATAACCAGAACAAACCCAAGAGCTTGGATACATCGCATCCCAATGAGAACGTTTATCGACTTCGACAGTGCCGCAACGATGCACCCGACCACAGCAAGTGCTGTCGATAACAAGTAGACTTTCTGTGGAGGAGTTAGCAACAGATATAGAGTAGGCACGTTGGCCACACATCGGACGCACCTTCCTGCCCCAGAATTCACTCAATACACTCCAGACCAATGGTACGGCCCCTTGAAGGAGAATGAATAGGGACAGGCTCCAAGCAATTTCCCCATTGGATGCATGGAGCTGCTCTTGGATCTGGGCCAAAGCCGCTGCGACAAGGATGTGACGGTTAACTCCACAAGGCCATACGATGCCGTGTCGCTGAACCTGTAGTTGGCATCATGCTCACGGTTGTAAAGCGTCCCGCCGAACCCTGCAATAACGGCAGCCGCAGAGACCGTTGCGACGACGGTCAGCTAAGAGACTACGTCAGCGTTCCGACCGAAGGAGTGGTGAGATACCGGGGCCGGAGGAATTCCGTGCCAAGGGCAAGGCCCGGCGGGATTTGAGTGATGCGTACCTTGCGCATTTTCGACCATTGCCGAGGATCGTCTGCCACCTCGACATGTTCTATGTCCACGGCGGGCGCCACAACGGCTTCGGGCCTGGGCGACGGCGATTTGTTTGACATGGAGTCCAAGAAATGGGGGCAGGAAACCAGTCAGTGACGGCGGGGAGCGTCGAACACGCCAGAGGGTCGCCGTTGACTCATGGAGGGTCTCAGGTATATAAGGTCGGTAATCGAGGATCGTATGATCATTGGCTGGGTCACTGTATGGGCTGCATGCGCGGTGAACATCGCCTTTTCCTGGCTTCTTTCCGCACCGGGTGTATCGGCACGCCTTGTCGGAGTCTCCAGCGCGAGAAGAGTTCGGGTGGGCCGTTCGAAACTCGGATGTTTTCGGCCGAAGGGCCGGAGTGAAAATCTATCGGCTAAGTCAAAAGTCAGTCTCGAGCTGGTCTCGAGACCAAACTTGTCCATGGCCCTCATGACGTGTTATCTACACATACCTCCTTGTCGACACATGACCCTCGAAGGTGATATCGAGGCAACAGATGGATGGCAGGGTTGGAACTTGGAAGGCCATAAATACACCTCCAGCGTTGAACGGTGCCGCATGCTGTGATGAAAATTTCAGAGGAATGTACTTGAGGTTGAAGGTTAGATAACCGTGTCCCATCCTTCGGAGACAAGTATCGTGACTGACGCACCGGATACGTATAGACCAAGGTGTGCCCCTCCCTCCCACTTTCCACGAGGCCAGTCGGAAGCAGGGTCCAGCCTAGGCTGGAATTGATCTGCGGGATAGTGGTTACGATACTTATTCGCTTCCAGCGAAAGATTGAATGGCCTGGCGCGTCTCTTCGCCTCCGGACGCCTCATGCAGGGCTTAAAAGCGCAGCTTAGGCAGACATGAATGATGCGTCTCTGTGACGAGTCACAGATTGATTGAAGGAGTTGCTTGGGCGCCAGAGGGACGATGACGTAGACCAAGTTGGCAATGGAATCTGTACATGGCCAATATCGGCGCTGTCCTCTCTCCTTCTTAGTGGATAGTGGATCCATCTGGGGCCCAAGTTGTAAGGCAAGTTCCGCCCTGCATACATACTGCACCCCATCTTCACATAGTCCTGTAGATGCTCCACTGATGAGTCGAATGAGCCATGCATGACTTCCTGGTACGCATTTCAATTTTGTCTGATATGTATGCCTTCTCTGCCTTGTGTCCGCTTACTAAGAATACGCGTCATAGGGACTGTTGGCCTTCTCAGACTCTTGGTGCAAGGATTAGGGCGGTATGTTTGCATACGAGTTGATCCCTCGGGAACACGAGTGCGGTGTGTTGGACATTGGGTGGGAGAGGGATCCGGGAGGAGGATGATATCATCGTGATGGATAGGGGGCTTACCGAAAAGAGCGGTGGAGGGTCGGGAGGACAACGCGGACGATCGTATGCGTGGCGGATGCTAATTCCTGAATTTCGGATCCTCATAGACCTCCCCGCCTCCCTCAGCCAAGGGTGAGTGCGCTCGCTTGCTCTCCTCCACCACCACCTCCCGTTCATGCCTGACGAATCCTCCCCACCCATCCAGCACCCTGCCAACACTTCCCCCAGAGCTTCCTACGTCTACCCCGTCCGCTCTCTTCTCACTGGCATCCAGCCTGCCAAAAACAGGAGGTCTTCTCTCGGTGCGTTTTCTCCATCCTCTTTCCCTCCTCTCTAATGTCTGGCTAGACGACGACGATCGTCATGCTGCATCTAGAAAAAACTCGGTGGAAACCCTTCACCGCTCGTCCAGCTCCAACAACCTTCCCAGCCCCTTAAATCTCCCTGCCCATGATCCCTTTGACGACCTTCATGACCCGAGCGATAGCACCGTACACGCACGTGCTACCTCGTCTTCATCTCACCGCGGCAAATGCAAGCGTTCCTCCCCCAACTTTCGCGACTTTCTCCCAGATCAAAGCCCCTTCTCCCATAGGACATTCTCCACCGCTCTTCCTCCTCCTCGTCCATCAAGCTCGGCCCTTCGTGCAGACGTTCTCTTCGCCCTCGGCCCTGTAGGCGACTCGTTGGCCCACCTCTCACAAGCCTACCGAGACAGTGATGATCTCGACATCTACAATCCCCGTCATCCTCCCCATCTCTCCGACGTCGTTGCCGAGGCGTTCGCAGATGTCACCTCACGGGGCGCCTTAATACCACAAGCGCCGGTTGATGCAGTCGATGACGATGGTCTCGACCGCATTGTCCCAAGTAGCGTCCAAATTACTGCAGGTCGAGAGGACAACCGGAACGCTGGCATGTTCTCGTCTCTCCCTGCCGACTTTTTGTCTGACGAGCCTGCTATACCTGCTTCCTGCGAACTAGTACCCTTCTCGCAGACCGGTATCGTCCATCTTGGTCCACGAGATGACACGACCGACGGACAGTCGGGCTCGCGATCGTCCTCAGGTGGCCCTTCCCCTTCTCCACGCGCACGCTACAGTCCTAGCTCGCAGTCCCGCTCCCAGGGCCATTCCCAGTCTCCTAGAGTATCTCTCCTGCTACCGGTCGAAGAACGAAATGCCGATTCGTCAAGTCTCTCGGCGGATGCCGCACGGTCGTCTTTGAACCCACCGTCTTTGTCGCTTGCATCACATTTAGAAAGCGATAGCAGCGGTGTTTCTGCCCCGGGACAGCATATGACGCTGCGCTATCGGCACGTTGAAGACAAGAACGGACATCACCTCATTGTTGGAAGGGAAGGGAAGCTAGCTCGGTGCGAGGATGAAGTAAGCCACGCCATTCATGAGTTTTATGCAGCCAGTTCATTTCTGTCCAGCCCATCCGGACCCCTGGGGCTGTTCAAGGCTTTGGCATTCTCATCGCCGTCGAAGAAGACAACGAGACGGGAAATCTTATTGTTCGTCAGGTGTCTGAGGTACGATAACATTCTTCCTTCCCATCTTAATGACCACGCCGCTGACTCTGAGGCGCAGAACTCAACAGAGCTTCTTGGCCTTTCTCCCTCATACCTATTTAGGCTAGAATGTTTATCCCAAACGTTCTCTGAGCAACAGGCAGATGTCCTTTTCGACAATATTCAATACCTTTCCGAGACCTCCGTCAATTCTGAAGAGCAAGCCGAAAATCTCCACGTTTTCATGCTCAGCGGATATGGAGAGCCGGGCTCTGCAATTCCCGAAGAGCTTAGCCTTGGCCGAGGCGATCCTCAGGCCCGCCGAACATGGTCGTGCTGGTGCGCCGCGCACCGCCCACAGATGACTGCTCCCGCGAACCTCGCATCTGGAGAGAATGGGCTCGACAACGCGTACCAGAACATCATTATCCTTGAGTTCGAGCTCGAGCGCGACTCGTTCAACCCTCTTTACCCTCCGCCCTCTACGTCCGAAGACGGGTCGCTGCAATCAGGCGTATCGTCCCCTTCCAACCAGTCCGTTTCTGCCTCCGCGTCAAACAGTTCGGGTCGAACGCTCGTGTCCCAGAGCTCCGATGCCAGCACGTCTATTAGCACCCCAGAGAGCTCGGCCTCCGGTCGTGACGCGTTGTTTACGGGTAGCTCTGGTACTGGCTCCCTCCCGTCCGCGCTCTCGCCAGCATTATCTTCCGTGAGCCAGGCACACAACGTGGACGGGGACGACGACTGGCTTCCGAGCGTCGAGGATGTGCTCGAGAGCACCACGTCCCGTTCGAAACCGCTCCCTGCCCTCGAGCGTCTGCGGCGTACACACCGACCCGGAGCAATCGGGGGCATGCTTTCGCCCGACTCGGTGCGCGGGACCACGACCACTAACGGCAGCAACACGGCGGGCACGTCGACGTCTGGGCGCGGGGGCTTCCGCCGCCGGCGTGGGGCGGGGGCCGTGGGGATGATGGACGTCTTCGCGGTCATGGCGCAGATCAACGAGCAGCTTGGGGCGGCGCCGGACCTGGACACGTTCCTGAAGGTCACCGTGGGCGTGATGAAGGACTTGACGCAGTTCCATCGCGTGCTGGTGTACCAGTTCGACGAAGCGTGGAACGGGCAGGCCGTCGCGGAGCTAGTGGACTGGAACCAGACGCACGATCTGTATCGCGGGCTACACTTTCCGGCGGCGGACATCCCTGCGCAGGTGAGTTGGTTTTGTGCATTGCGTGTGTGGGTATGGTGCTGACGTTTGTGCGCAGGCGCGCCAGCTGTATGCGTTGAGTGAGTCGCTTGCATTATCTACGATCGAGTCGGTGCTCTGGATGCTGATTTCCGTTTGCAATGGATTCTCCCGCATTTTTGAATTTGAACATGTCCGAGCAGATAAAGTCCGGCTGCTCTACGACCGTGAGCTGCCAACTGCCCGATTGGTTGTGCGGAGCAAGGAGGATCTCGACAAGCCTCTTGTATGTCCAGATGCGGTGATGCCAATCACGGTTGTGTGGGATGCTCATGAATTCTCAGGACATGACCCACTGCTACCTGCGAGCGATGAGCCCGATTCACTTGAAATGTTTGTCGAGTCTCCTTCCCATGAAGCGCTATCGGTATCTAATCTAATTCTGCTTGCTAGACCTTGAGAACATGGGCGTGCGGGCATCCATGTCGGTGGTGAGCAGTCACCGCGATCCTAGTTTACTCTACTCTTTGATGCTGACAAGATGTCCCTACCCCTGCCGCGAACCGCTGTGGCCCGGTTTGACATCCAGTCGATCATCGCCTTTGGAACGCTCTGGGGCCTGGTCGCCTGTCACTCGTACGGTCCGCACGGAATGCGCGTCTCATTTCCCGTTCGGCAGATGCTCCGTCTGCTCTCCCAGTCGATCTCCAGGAACATCGAGAGGCTGAGCTACGCACAGCGGTTGCACACTCGCAAGCTGGTGCGTCGTACTTCGGTCGGACGTGTAGAAGGGCTTGCTGACTCGCACCGGCGGGATAGATCAATACGATGCCGAGCGACCAACATCCTAGTGGATACATTGTCTCGAACGCAGACGATTTGCTTGGTCTGTTCGATGCTGACTATGGTGTTCTCGTCATTGGAGAAGGGGCGAAGATCTTGGGTCCAAACCAGCACGGTCAAGAGATTTTGATTGTCGCGGAGTATTTGCGGCTCAAGCAATTCAAGTAAGCATTTTCCCTTCGTAGACGCGAAGTGTTTGACAACCCATGCTCGCTTTCCAGCACGCTTCAAGTCTCGCAGGCGGTCACCGTAGACTATCCCGATCTTAAGCTGACGACCGGTCTGGAGGTCATCGCTGGCCTTTTATATGTCCCGCTCTCGGCTGGTGGACGTGATTTCATTGCGTTCCTGCGCAAGGGCCAGCCTCGCCAGGTAAAATGGGCCGGCCGTCCCCAGAAGGGTGATGATGGGCCTCGAAGTGTGTTGGAGCCCCGGGCGTCCTTCAAGACCTGGGCCGAAACTGTCGCTGGTCGCTGTCGAGTGTGGTCGGACGATCATCTTGAAACCGCCGGTGTGCTCGCGCTGGTATACGGGAAGTTCATCGAGGTGTGGAGGCAGAAGGAGAGCGCGTTGCAGACTACTAAGCTGACGAACCTCTTGTTGTCGAATGCGAGCCACGAAGGTCCATCATACAGTGTTTCCTATGTGTTTTATGTGCTGACCGTGCTGTAGTTCGCACGCCCTTGAACCACATCATCAAGTAAGTCTCTTAGATGTTCATGACGGATCCTTTCTAATCTGCATACAGCTATCTCGAGCTGGCTCTCAACGGGCCGCTAGACAACGAGACTAGGGAAAATCTCAGCCATTCGCATGCGGCGTCGAAGAGTCTACTATTCACGATCAACGACTTGCTCGTAAGTGCTCCAGTATGAATAGCTAATTCCCTTACCAAGTGCGTATCTCTACATTAGGACCTTACGCGTCTCGAGAGTGGCAACGAGATTGCCTTTAACGAGCCTTTCGATCTCCATCAAGCCATTGACGAGGCAACTCACCTCTACCGCAATGAAGCATGGAGGCGTGGTTTGAAGTTCAGTATCGATGTCCAGCATTGTCCGAGACACGTAGTAGGCGACTGCAAGAAGATTAGGACGGTTGTGGCAAACTTGACGGCCAACGCTTGTAAGTGCCTTCACCTCTTCCGCCCTCTTTGTGGTGCTCATTATCTCGGGTCAGTGAAATACACGACTCAGGGCGATATCACTGTCGTGGCTCGTCATTTCGACGAGCCTACCGGTTTGCGCAATTCCGGAGACATTGCTATTGAAATCGTGATTTCTGATTCTGGCTGTGGAATTCCAAGTGAGAAGCTGGAAAGCATCTTCCGCGAATTCGAGCAGGTCGAGAGCACTCCCCAGCGCGCACATTTGCCCGGTCTTGGTACGCACTTTTTCATGAGTCGGCTGGCGTGCAAGGTGCTGATTCAATGTCGTACAGGTCTTGGGCTCGCTGTCGTTGCTCGCATCGTTGAGCAGCTGAGTGGTCAATTGCGGGTGGATTCGACACTTGGCTCAGGCAGTCGGTTCTCCTTCCTAATTCCGCTCACGACCGAGACGTCTAGCGGTGGTCGCCCCACGATGTCTTCACCTTCCCCGAACTCGTCACAATCCTCCTTGGCTCATTCGGTCCAGTCTCTGCCTTCACGGAACAGCAGCAGAGGGTCGGAGATCGACAATCTTGTTGAAGCCATCTCATCGAGCCACATGGATGATTCTCCAAAGCTTATAAGCTCCTCGGGCCAATCACGAATGGTCGACCGTGCGTCTCCTCTACGTGCTCAGAACGAACGAGGCGTCGAAATTCAGGGCTCCGCCAATCCTCTGAAGCCAGTGAAGGTGGACGAATTCGATCTGGACTCTCCTATCCATCCCCCTGCAGCGAAGATCTCCCACAGAAAGACGCGGAGGCCGGGCACTCATCGAGGGCAGTCCGACGTGGCCCAAATGCCGAAGTTGCGCATTCTGATTGTAGAGGTACGAACTTACTAAATATTTGTCTGGGTAACTGGCCGTAAGACCCCCATAGGATAACGACATCAATCGCATGATATTGGCAAAGCGATTGTCCCTCGACGGACATACAGTCGTGAACACCACGAATGGCCAGGAAGGTCTCGAAGTCGCCACGAATGATCCCAACTTTGACTGTATCCTCATGGACATTCAGTGCGTGATACGGAGCTGTCAAGGTTTTCTTCAAGTTGCTGACTCGCCATACAGAATGCCTCTACTCAACGGATACGAAGCTACTAAACGTATTCGGGCAGTGGAGCAGGATAGGGACCTCGTTGACCGTGCCTCCCACAAGCTCAATGGTCGTTTGCCTATCTTCGCCGTATCCGCCTCCCTGTTCGAGACGCAGCGCGAGGAGCTGTTTGCCTTAGGCATGGACGGCTGGATCCTCAAGCCGATCGACTTCAAGCGTCTGAGAGCGATTCTCTGGGGTGTTATCGACCCGTCGCAGCGCGAGAAGGACGTCTACCATCCTACCGCTAACTGGGAGATCGGTGGCTGGCTTTCACGGCCGGACTCGAAGGTGGATCTATGATCGAGCTCAGTACCGACTACACGAACGTTTGCATGCTTGCTCATCTCTATCGCTTTCGCTTTGTTTGCACAGACTCGTGATCAATGTTTTATGCGTAATTTGTCCCTTGTACTTTGCTCTGCCATACATACACGCAACGGCTTACACACTGTTTATTACTGCATCACATCAGACGGACAGAGCACATACATGACGGTCTCTGCGTCTTCCTATACCTCACATTTGTCCACTACCATGACCTCTCCCTGCTCTGTGTTTATATGCCCCCAGGACCATGCAAACTGATATCGCATTAGTCCATCCTAGAACTACCGCTGTTCCATCGCTCCCTCATCCCGTTATAACTTAATTTATTCGACATATCCACAGTGTATGCATGCCTCACATTGTGTATACCTGCCTTGTAGCTGTAGTAGTCGTCCGAAGAATGCGGTCCGTAGTTGGGGGTTAGCCTTCATGATCAATCTATAGCATATTCCACTGCTGAGGCCTGAGGGCAGATTTACCAATACACTCCCCGCTCTACTTACGATATTCCTTCGTTCTCCGCTGAGCTTATCGTCATTTACACATCACCAACAGCACCCGCTCCAAGTTGGCTATATTTTATGGGGTCGGAATATTTCCGGGGCAGCGGCGGTACCCGTTGGAGCCCAAAGAATGCCGACCGTGACATATGCGAAACCATGGAACCCAAGGCTCATCTACGATCATCCTCTTCACAATGTTTAACGATCGCCTCTTGACGGTGAGCAGAAGCCCGATCAGAAGCGATCATATTGTACAGATTGCAATTGGAGGCTGTACCCCCCGAAGTTCTACATGATCGACCGACACATCTCTGGCCTCAGGGCCTTACGCTAAGCTGCATTCTAGACCCCAGACCTGTGAACCGGGTGGGGAGTTGCGCCCATTTGCAACAATTGACTTTCATTCTCGTTATCAAGGAACACGGGCTTTCTGAGTCATAGATATCGCAGTCCCCAGCGCCACTCTTTGGCCGTGCACAGACACTCGTGGTGCATTCCATCGGAACATTGCTACAAGCTAAATTGTTTTTGTGAATAGAGGTACAGGGTCCATGACCATCGACTACAAAATCAGCACGTCATACAGCAGCATAACGAGTCGAGGGCAATGCAAATCGTGTCCAGGGCCCTGCAACCAACAAAGATGAGCCGAACATATCACATACTATGATATAAACGAATTCGAGTTCGAAGAACCACGATGGCGGACAGCAAGGACGATCTACCACAGACCGCCAATCCAAGCCCGATCAGCAGCGGACTCTTTGCAGGCCTCGGGCAAAGCGAGCTGGGGTACGGTCCTTATGCTCACGACCCGGACCGTCGGAACATGTTTCGAGAGCTGCAAGAGTTCCGCATCGTCGACGACAACGTGTGGACCGACCTCGAGGATTAGCGTCTCGACGTAGGCGTACTGGCCGCTCGCGAGGCCCTGGCAGACCGTCGCGAGATTCAGCTTCGGTAGATTTGCCAGGGACGGACTATTCTCCGCCAGGTCCATGGGCGAGTGGCACAGGCCGTGGGAGAGGACGAGGCGCACGGTCTTGAGGTCGCGCGAGACGAAGGACGGGTCCAGTGCGTTCGGGAGGATGTAGAGGTTCGGCTCGAGGGTGTGGCGGAAGACGACGACAAGGGTGTCCAGGGCGCCGAGCCCGATAATCACTAGGTGGATCAGGATGGAGAGGCGGTGTCGCTCGGGGGGTACCGTAGCACCGTCGTCGTCGTTCACGCCAGTGACGGGACGGGTTGGGTGGATCCCGACGATCCACGCTTCGCGCACCCTAGTGAGGGACTTCTTGCACATGAGGGCGTCGAGGATGACTGGGAGGTCGTATAGGGAGTAGATCGTGTGTCGGATGGGGAGGGTGACGTGGAACGTGCGGTGCGCACCGAGGAAAGTGACCGCCACAACGCCAGCCTCGAGTTCGAACGTCGGCTCCTTGTCCTCGCGGAGGAGACAATGCTCGAAGCACAGCGTATGGGCGTCTGGAGGGCAGTGATTGGGCCAGCTGTCTCCAGACGTGTGGTGCTCAAGGAGCTGTACAGCTTGGCCTCGGTTGCGCGGAAGATGTGTGAGGTATAACGCCGCCTTGTGCTTGAGTAGCCTGTGGAGCGTGATACGGCGGAGGTGTGGCAGGTGGACAGGCTGGAGGTCCAAGTCCCGTCCGGGGCCATCTCTGATATTGCTGAGTACTAGGCTCTCGAGGTTGGGACAGAAGGAAAGGAACTTAAACAAGTTGCTATCAGCTTTGGGTATGTATACATCGAAAAGGGCGACATGGGCAAGGGAGGACGGTGGACTTGATGGGAGAAAGCACACTCTTTTGAGCGTGAGGCATCGTAGCGAAGAAGGCTGTCCGGGGAAGGGAAGGAATGCACCGTTCGGAGGCAACCAAGAACCGCCGGGACTAGTCAAGGTCAACATATGGAGTTTTGGGGTAGGGAGGTGGAGAAGGGGAGCCCAGAAGTCCATCGAGATGTGGCCAAGGCGAGTGAGGTGGAGCTCGTGAATGCGATGTGCTTCGATTGAATACCAGTCGCGAAGAGCCGGGGGGATCTTACTGGCTAGGGAAATGTAGACGGAAATGGAAGCGTCTCTGCTTTGTTGTTGGGTGGCCTGGGCTGATATATCTTGTTCCTCTTTTATGACGATGCCTTTGACGGTCTGAGGAAGGGAAGCGACGACGTCGCGAAATCGACGGCAGGTGAGGGCGACAGGAAGAAGGGGGGAACAGTCTCGAATGGAAGATTTCCAGTATGGTTTGAAACCGTCAGCGTGGCCGTCAAAAGGAAGAAGGAGATGGTGCAAGATCATTGCGAGGATCTCGACGGGAACCTTAAAGACCGGTTGGTCGATGTTTGGCCGTCGGGGATCGGCTAGGACTGTGGGATCGCCTGACGTTGCAGACATAAACTACGTATAGCGTGAGTTCCGTAGTATTTTCGCTTCGGGAATATTGCTCACCTCTCCGAGCCTTTGGAGGCTGTAAAGTTGGAAGGGAGAAGAAGGGAGCACGCGCGACTGGGGCGGTGGTTTATCGGAAAATCGGGCGACTGTGAGCCTCGCTTTGGCCTCGCTCGACGCTCACCCACTTCAACCACAGCTCTGAGGCTGAGCTCGGCCCGCACCTGCCATCTCGGCATTCTCCGAACGCGCAAGGGAGCGCTCGTAATTGGCGCATCAAGCTTCAAGCTCAAGTCACGGTGCAGCCTTGGTGCAGCTCATGATGATGCGTCCAATTCCTCGATGTCATCCACGCTCACCGTGGTAAAAACGAGTGCGTAACCTGCATCCGCTCAGTACAAGACCCTACTAGTCCTCTAATCGAAGGCCAAAAAGGCTATTTCAGTCAGCCCCGCTCGCCTGCCACTCCAGACCCAACTTCGTATTCAAGGCGCCAGCCAACATCAATATCCAGTAGCATCCTTGTCTATCCGTATTTTGTCCTTGTGACCCCTTCTCGAATCCTGATACATCTTTTCGAAGGGTAGATGTCCTTGCCGACGATGAGCGCTGTCCAGACCGCTGTCGACTGTGGGCGCATGGGAACCCAACCGGCGGGTGACCGTGCCCAGATATATGTCGCGCACGACAACTCTACTCGCCCTCGACCTTCCCCCGCCCTCATTCTTACACGACCTGATTTTTTCGATTGAGCAAGAGAGCAAACTTGCTCTCTTATCTTCTGCGACCAATCATGTTGTCAGAAACCCTCGTGTTTCGTCTGCCGGATTCTGGGCTCTCCGCATCTGCAAATCGGTATGGTCCGGCTAAAGACGCAATTTCAAACGATGCTGGGGTCACCCTAGTCTTCGCACATTGCAGCAGCGCCCGTAGGTTATGTCGCTGTCATTCGCATACACATGTCATCTGATCCCTGAAAAGACAAAGAGCTATGGGAACCCACAATCTCAAGGTTATTCGACCTCTGTGCGGCCTCAAACACCTTGTCGCCACAGTGGCGTATTCGAGAGGCCTGGTCCTTGGACGCACAAAGCCATGGTGACTCGGCTATTATCAACCACCTTGCTCTCGCCGACCGACAGGCCCTGTGTACGTGAGGATTTTCCTTCCGTTGCCAATTCCTCCTTTCGCTCATCGTACGAACGCCACCAGCTATCCGGGAGTATGCGAGCATGTTGAACTTCTTCGTGACCTCAAAGTTTGTGGACGGGAAAGACATCATCGTAGTCGGGCATTCTGCGAGCACATCTGCCTGGTGAGGAACTATGCTCTCCAAGCATCAATTCAATCGCTCATCCGGTCTTAACCCTTGATGACCCAAGGACGATAGCCTGTGCTGACACGACCATCCCTCGCTTACGAGCCCTCATTTTCGTAGAACCTGTTATGGTCGTACCCCCGATACCGGATGGAGACCCCCGCATCATGGCCGGAGATACGAATGTCATTGGTGTGCTGGCGCGCTCGGAAGGTTGGGATAGCTATGCTTCGCTTCGCAGGATGTTCAAGAAACGATACCCCTGGAAAGTCTGGGACGAACGTGTGCTCCAAGCACACTTGGTGAGTGATCCATTCCGCCATGTTCTCGCTCGGGGAGGTGACCGATTGCACCAGAAACATGGATTCGTGGAAGTTACAGGTTCCGCTGCGCATCGGGGTAGGGTTATGCCCAAGTGCCTGAAAACGCAAGAAGTTGGCTTCTATTATGCCGACGACCATGTGTTAGCGGGAAAACTCGTAGAAAAGCTGTGCGCACTCTACCCGGTGCACTCTGTCTTCGGGGAACGCCCGGAGATGGTGTAAGTGGCCCGTTGTAAATTCCTAGGTTCGCAATGTAACTGAAAGTACTCAGATCGCTCGAGTCGCGCAAGCTGATATGCGACGTGAACGAAGGGCGCGTCATGGCATCCTTGTCGGTGGTACCACGATGTGGACATCTAGTAAGTACTCCATCGTTTCGGAGAACGGATTGATGGGACTGATGTCCGTGTCTTCACTGCAGGCGGTACAAGAAAACCCCGACGGCGTCGCTGAGGCCATTTTCAAGATCATTTCGTCTTCGTCGTCAGGTACACTCGGGAAACGAAGCTTAGCGATGGCTCATTTGTGAATCACTGAAATGCGGGTGGATGCAATAACGGCTAGACGTACTCCTCCATTCCGTATTTCCGTATAGTAAGCGAAGGCGGTGTCGAGAATTGTCTGTCGGCGTAACCAGCGTAGTAAAGTTGTTGGATCCAGGATCAAGACTTGAATGAATTAAGTAGGCCACTCTTTGAAGTGGGTTTAGGGTATAATGGTGACAGTCAGAGCTGGCGAGTTGCATGTGTGGAATAGCTGGTTATGTGACCGAGTCTAGACTACGGCTGCGGGTTGGAATCATCCGAGTCGAAGCGCCGTGATGGTCGGGGCGTCTATGACTCGGCAGTCCGGGAAGTACGGAGTGTAGGCGGGGGTCTGGGCACCACCGGCCCTCGTCGGGGTCCACACTGCTCTGCTTCTGCCCTTTGTGACTACCCAATAAATCTGCTTTATCTCGCACTCTCCGCGTGTCCGTCTCTCAGTTGGCCTTCGGCGAAGATACACCCGACATGTTCTCAGGAGTTGGGATGGCCGGACGAAGAGGATGCAATTGCCGGTCGTCCAGCCTTCTCTATCTGATGATCGGCCCACTTTGTGAGTTCGGTGTATTCTTCTTCAGTCGCATTTTCTCCAAGGTGGATGAAGAGGCCTCGGGTCGCCGGTATCTGATCAGACTGCGACCTTGCTCGTGTTGTGCCCATTGTAACTTCCCCGGCGCACCGTCCTACCCCCACGGGCTCGTCGAACCTCTGCTCGCCCTGAAGATGCGATGATAGTTCGTTCCGATCTGCATCGGACTTGCTCCGCGGGAATGAACGGGCGGGCAACACTGCGGACATACAACTTAATCCTCCTCAATCAATTGTACCTTTGCAACCCAAATACCTCGGCGCAGATCGAAGTGCGGGGCACGTTTTCTCGACGATGACTGTATTCATCACTCTCGTATGTGTGGGTCCGATAAAGAGGGTTACCGACCCATTTGTGCAATGCGCTCCCAGAAGGACATTATGTACGCGAACACGGATATGATATCATGACCGAATCGAACCTAACAACCATGAATTGCAGATCTCCCATCATTTTTACGCTGCGTGGGCGTTGTCATATCCGAAACACGGTCCGTAGCAAGGTCCCCGTCTCGTTCCCAAGCTGGTTGGGAACTAGTCCATGCATGCAGCAAACACCGCCATGGTTTGTCCCATGGTTGTTGTACACGTTGCACTTGGTGTTCTAACCTTTGCAGGAGTACACTGCTGGAGAGACACGGCCACCGATCATGATGATCATGCATCTGACAAAATACTTACAGTTCGCATAATATACCCCCGTATGTGGCGTACATGCAACACAAGCCCCATGACGCGGTCAATACCAGCAAAGTACTAGCACCTGCAAACCCTCCAACGACGACATTTCGGAAAGAAAGCTGTGCACGCCTTGTCAGATTATCCCCGCACTGTGCGGGTGCTTGCGGGATGCTACCGCAGTCACTCAAAGTGCTGTGAGCCACGTTGAGTGGGGCTTGGTGAGTCATTCCAAACCCTCATGGGTACTGTCTGTTGCTGAGACGGCGGGTCCGGCGCAATAGACTCGGGGATTAGCTAATCCCCACCGATCGGTGGTTTCCACCGTCGAGCGCGACCCGCCCACCATAAATATCGCGAGCCGGCATTTGAACCGGCAGGAGTAAAGGTCAAGTTCTAGGTTTGATCATCCCTCGCATTCATTTCGCCGCGGCGGGCTGACGCTCAGCCCTCGGTTCCTTGCCATTGAACACTCTACAGGTACTTGGGATGGCCGTTCGATGCCGACTACTGGCCATGCAGTGGAAGCCTCGCCGAGCCCGGCTGCGATGGGGCTGCGACGGCTTCGGATGTTCGGAAGGGGGCCTATCGCTCAGCCGACACGATCGTGGTGAGGACCCGTCCGCGCTGGAACGCCGAGATGTTCCTCGAGATTCTTGGACGCCGGCCGACAGCTCATTCGACAGATACTGCCAAACATCGAAGATCCAATACCGAATCCGGCTTCGCGCGGTCGGTGCGCACCGCACACGCACACAACATATTCCTCCGTCCGCCCACGATGCGGTCCTCCATCTGCTTCACATCCCTCCCGTATCCATGATTCCCTGTTCCATGGGCGGGCGGGCATGCGCTGCGGTCACACGCGCACACGGCCGGCAACCTACAAGCTCGCCAGGCTCCCACGTCTCCCTTCTTTGCAGGTGAATGTGAAGCTCGGTCGGAACATGGTCGGTGTCGAGTGATCCACCTCTCACTCGGCATCTTTCCTCGGCGGTCTAGCGGAGTTGGTGATCAGGAAGACTGGTGAGTCGAGGAATCCGTCCTTGCGAAGCCGTGCCCGCTGAGATACAGCGTCCCCGAGGGGTGGTAGATGGCGATTGCGCTTCTCGACGCTCGTCACTTCTGTTCAGAAAGGCCTATCACCGCATCCGCGCCGACAATTAGGTGCGGTCTTCCATTTAGAGTTTGAACTGGTATTCCGGATACTCCCCTGGGTCTTCCTCTGGTACGGTCTATGTATCTTCTAGCGCCATCGTCCTGCGAAGCACTCGGGGTTGCGAGGGCGAGACGATCCGAGACCTCTTCCTCCCAATGCCGAGCTCGCGAGTAAATGTAATACATCCAAGCACGCGTTTCACCCATCGGTCTGCTCAAAATACCTCGCCAGCGCGTTCCTCGGCGATGTTGCGAAGCGTGAATCGAAACCCCGCTGCAAATTACCCAAGGAGGCCTCACGGTTATGTTGCTTCCTCTATGGGCGATTGTCCGTTGGGATGCGGGCGTGCCGCCTGGGAGCCAGAATATCGAGATAGCCACTCTCCGAGACGCTGCGCTCGTCAGCCGAGCTAGCCGTGTGGATATGTACGTACGTCGTTCTCATTCTCCCGCGATCATCAGCCAATGCTGGCGCCCCGCTTCCATTCGTGCTCCGCGCGCGCGGCTGGTTGCCCAAGCCGGTTGCCACTCCGCCGCCCTCGTCTGGCGGCTGGGCTGATCACGCGAGCCAACACGAAGCCTGTTTTCCATCTCCGCATCCCTCAGGTGGACCCTCCCGTCTGTGGTTATCGAGATGTCAGCATCCTTCGTGACCGCAGGCGTGGAGGAAAAGGAAGGCCTCTCTCCGGTTCTGCTTCGGGGGCTCACACGCGCGACGGGGCGTAGCTCAGCCTCCGCGCCGCCGCGTGCGCGTTGCGTTTCGCATCGGGTTCGGGCCTTCTCACGCCCTCTCATGTGCTGCGAGCGGACACCGTCCTCGCTGGGGCATCAGAACGTAAGCGCGTCTGCACGTTACGGGAGAGTGACGTACAGAGCGCGACGGAGACGGATTGGTGCAAGGGTTGCGCGTACATGCACTGCGTGCTGTGCGACGCGCCCACCCTGATTACATGCCTTAAACGGCCGGTTTCCTGCTGTTGTCCCCCTTCTTGCGTTGAATTTCTAGGACTGAATAATGCTTGTTGGACGTTCGCACAGGGCCGCGTACCTGAGCCTCGTTTAGAGCTCTTCGGTACCGGAAGCCGCGTGCGGGGTTAAAGAGAGGGCGTTGTCAGAAGACCCGCTCCGCACCGAACGGGAAAGGTCGCCCAGAACGCCATGGCCAGGTGCGCCGTGCATGAGTAGAGAAGAACGCTGGCGGAGACCGCAGTGCCCAGCACCGGGTGACTTTCTGGGCCATTGCGCAGTCTAGGTGGTCTCGGTCCGTCCTTGAACTTCTGTGATAGCTGGGAGCGGCGTGGGCGGACTCGGTGGGCTACGTGCGGTGAACAATCTGGAAACAAGAACCGAGGAAGCATCCTCAGAGAGGGAGCTGTGGTAAGTAGAAACATGAGCGGCGCACGCGGTCTCAGCACGGGGTAGGGCCATCGCGGACGACTCTGATCCCGCATCGACGAGAGATGGACGCTGGGTGCTCGGCGCAGACGGATATGGAGAGTAGTCTTCGAGCAGGGGCGCGCCGACGCTGGTGTGCATCGCATGGGATCAGATCGCTCTTCTTGCCCCGGAATCATGCTGCGACCCACAGAAGATCGTGGTTCGGTCGGTCGAACCACTCGCACAGGGCACTGGTCACCGCACTCGTCCTCTCGGCCATGGTCCATCCCGGGCGCCAGAGGCTTATGCGCGCTCCGCTCATACCACCCCTCCTCGTCTCACAAACAATACTCCCGCACCGAGTCCTCCCGCCCCGTTGCACTTTGCGACCCGGCTCACACATTGCCGTGCGAGCGTATAGCTCGCGCCATGCCTGCAGGCCGCTGCAACCCGGCTCGATCGCGCGACCGGGCGTCCGAGTCCTGCGGTATTCCGCATGCAAGGCCATGGAGCGATCATGCGCCAGCAAGCTCGCCATGAGCCGAAAAGAACAGGCTTGGCTAGAAGTTGGAATGACCTGCATACTTCCAGGCATGGACGTTGAACAAAAAACAGAAAACTCTGCCAGAAAACAACAAGCGCCACCACCCCGGACGGAGCGCACGCCGGAGAGACGCTCCTGACGCCACCACACACCACGAGGCAGAACGACCACCGTGCTGAGCGCCGAGGGTCGAAACCGGCGGGGAGGAAATAGGACACAATGACCAATTTTGTGCGCAGTCCGAGGTTGTGAGGGTCCATCCTGGTCCATCGTGTAGGATTCTGCGAAAACAGCAATACCTCCTCAAGTTGGGAAAGGCCAAGGGTCTGGCCTCGCTGGCGATGGCGAAATGCCGCTTAGATCCTTCTCAGGGGAGGGGTGCGTTTGGGGGAAACGCGGAGATCATCACTCTTTTCGGACGAACTGGCGATCAAGCGTTTCTCGACACAGGATTCGTCCTTTGCGGAGTCTGCAAAAATCCATAAGAAAAATCCTCCATCTCCAACCCTTGCAATACGGGTTTACGTTTACGGTACCTTGTCAAACCGACGACATGTCGGTTACTTCGCAGTGAGACCTGCCCTGGCGACGATGCGGCCACGTTTTCGCCTTCGGATGGGGGAGACAACACATTCCTTTTCCTACCTAGCGTCCCAGCTAGATCGATATCGCGCCCGTTCCCTGTGGGCCATGCACCTCGTCTCCATTCGGTGTCTTCAATCAAATTCGATATCTGTTGGGTTTTGTATCTGAGGATTTCGACCTCCTCTCAGCTGATCAAGTTTTGGGCCTGGGGTCTGAGGCCAGAATACCTGAGCACCGGGGTGGAACCGTGGAGGCGGCGGAACTTGGGACTTGAGAACCGCGTCTCGGGACTCGGGGGGCGTGAGGTAAGCACGCTCTTGCTCATGGTTGCGCTTGGGGCTTGTGATGGGCGGACCTCGCGAGTCCATTCCCACATCGCGGTGGTGATGATCGTGAAAAGTTACGGAGATGGCAAAATGGGGAGAAGGGGTGGAGGTTGCGCGGCTGGGGGCGGGGGAAGGGCGCAGGCGAACAGCACTGAACAATGAGCATCGGCATCGGGCAGGCCGCCTTCCCTGCATTCGCGCGGGGCGGGGCGGGCATGTTGCATCGTGATTCGTGATCGTCAAGGAACAAGACGGGGAAGTGTGGAACTGGGACCCTCTGCGCGCCTGCGAGGGCATGTTCGCTCCTCGAAATGGCGCAAAGCGCACGGGACAGGAGGGCCACCAGTCACGTACGCGGTGCCAGCGCCGGTCGCCAGGTCCAGAATTTGGTTTCGAATTCATGGTGGAGTGTGCCTCGTATAAAATCGGAGACCGGGGTGAAAAGAGGGGCGAAAACTCGTTACGGAAGGGCCGAGAAGGGAGGGGCAACGAATTAGACCTCTGAGTGAATTTCAGATTCGGAACGCACGTATGTAACCAGAGAGGGAAAACGGGAGCCATCGCAGGTGGTGGCCACCGGAGAGCCCGCCTGGGCCTGTAGGCCCGCAGTACTAGTGCGAGTCCGTTGAGGACGGGCCCGAGAAAACCGAGAAAAAATCGAGGAGAGAAAGGGTGGTTGAACCGGATGGGGATGGTCGTTCGTCGCTCGATGGGGCCCTCGAGGGTTGGAGGGGATCGGGATCAGAGACGGGCATGAGTGGCCAGTGATCCCATTATACTCATCCAATGTGGCGTCCCGTTCATCCATCTCATATCCGCGTGGGCGCCTACGGATGGCCCATCTCCATGTCTCATCCGAATCCTTGTGTTCCTGCGTGGACGACGGTGGGGCTCGACGCTTAGTGTAGGGGGCAGAATTGTTTCGAGCAATTCTGCCGGCAGATATGGCAGATATGGCAGATGCCACCCTCGGCAGATTTTGGCAAAATACCTGGCGCTTATGGAGCTCCTTCGGGGACAGGATCCTCTCGAGGTCCTCTTTGGCGACTAAAGCCTTTCGTCCCATGGTAAAACGCCATTGATAGGCTAGCGCATATAAGATGAGGGCTCCAGCTCTCTGATTATCGACTTCGAGGTACATCGAGCGAGCTGAGCGCCCTTGACGCCCATTAAGCGCCTCCAATCTGCCACTTATTTGCCAGGCCATCCGCCCGGCAGAATGGCAGATGCCGGCTGGCATTTGCCAGTGGCGGATTGGCAACATTCTGCCTCGCACACTATCGACGCTCGACGGCGGGGGCTGGGAAGATTTCTTACCCCGTGGGCAGGAATGCCACGGTACAAAAATGGTTGCGTCGCGGCCGCGACGATTGTCCGAGGTCCCTTGCGCACATGGGGCGAGCACGAAGGGGGCCACAGCGCCTGATAGAGCGTATGAAGGAGAGTCAGCCAGCTGCAAGTACGACAGGATCGAGAAAACGTTGGGCAACGGACCAAAGACCGAAATGTACCCAGGAGTCGGGAGCGGGGTGTATTCCCAGCTGATGGTCCACGCTTAAGCTGCAGGTCGATCGCGCGCCAACTAACCTTGGTTATATGCGGGAGAGTCTGGGGCAAGGGACCGATCGTCGCCGGAGCTCGGGGCTCACGCACATTGCAAACAACGCGAGAGAGTTTGTAGAGTCTTTCATTTTTATGTGTGCGGCGAACCCGCCCTGGAAACCCAGCAAGAAGCACAGACAGGATAGTTATGACGAGAGGAGGCGGTTATGTACCGGGCGAGCGATGCGAGTCCATGGTGCGTTCGAGTCCCTCTAGAATAGACGCGAATAAAAACCGGGAAGGCGTGGACACGGACGGGGTCTACTATGAGTACATTTACAGTAAGTGATATAATACGAAATATGAAGTTACGATGCGCGCGCGGACGACGGAGATGCGATGAGAGCGGCAAAGAGACGTAAACGTACAGAGTGGAGGATGCAAGGTCCCCGGATGAGGAGCGCCTGGAGCACGAGTGCCTGGGAGAGGCGATAGCGAGGGGACGGCGATGCGTTTGGGGTTGCAGCGGCGAGTGCGGGAGGGGGATGGGGTGAAAGGTGATAATGCGGGTGATGCGGCAAAGGTATCGAAACAGGCGACGACGGCGACGGGGGCAGAGAACATGCAGCGGCATGGCACCCGCAGGGGAAGAGAGGGCGAGAGGTGAAGAAGATGGGGGAAATATCGAGAGCAGATAGGACGGCGACGGACCAAGAACGCGTGCCGGCGAGCACACGACGTTTTGCGAAGACGCACCAGACGTCGCGAGGCCTGCGCTGGCCTGCAGCGGGGACGTCGTCGGGCGAGGGCGGGGACCTGGTGGGGACCTGGTGGGGGCAGGCTGAGGGAAACCGGTGGGCGGACAAGGGAGTCCGGGGGACGGCGACGGGGACGGAGACGCGGTGGCGGAGGGGCGTGGGAAAGCGACGGCGGCGAGGTCGAGAAAGCACCCGAGGCAACAAGGCGAATTAAACCAGAGTTTACGCTACTTTGATCGTCACTGTCCAATCAGTCCCGTCCGTTTACATTCCAGCGCCCATCCGTGCCCATGCGCGCCAATACACGTTCGTCGACCCCGCCGTCCAAGTCTGCGTCCAGCCCAGGCCGTCCCAATCTAACCTCCCTATCTCATTGTGGTGTGGCGTACCCCGACCCTGATTGCGGCCCAGGTGACGCCGAGTGTTCGGGGAACCGATAGCTCGCCTGCACCGAATCGTCGGTCCCCGGCGTCAACACCCGCGCCCCAGGACTCCCGCCTTGTGGTGCATGATGGCTCCCGCTCTGCGCGTAGCCCCCCGCCCCGCTGTACATCGAGCCCTGCGGCCCCAGGAACCCGCTGCTATTGCTCCCCCCGCTACCGCCCATCCCAAAAAACCGCTGCTGCTGCTGTGATGTGACGAGTGCGCCGACGGATGGAGCGCGTGTCCACCGCTCCCGCCGTAAGAAAGACGTCCTTGCGCATACGACGAGTCCGAGAGCGCGTACGGACTGTGGCCGTGCCCGTGGTGCCCAAGTCCACTCAAGTTCCCGGCCGTCGCATGGCTCGACGATAGCGAGCGTGACATCCCCACCATATGCCTCGTGCTCGGCGGATTGAGGTGGTGCCCATGAGGATCGTGTGCCAGCGACTGCAGCGACATTGGGTAGTATAGCTGGAGCGAGTCGACGCTCATCCGGCGGCTAGGGTCGATCGCGGGAGCACCCAGTCCGCCCATACCGGGCATCCCCATGCCCATGCCGACGGTGCCTGTACGCGTCGCGAACGGCGTCGTGGTCGTAGGTCCCGCCGTGCTATGCCGCGCGGGCGCAAGAATACGTCGACGAGCCTGTCCAAGTCATCGTCAATGGCGCGCCTCCAAGGCAAAGTGGACGCGACTCACATTGATCATCCAATTGCTGACCTGGCTCATGCTCAGGCCAGTCGCGTGGCACAGTTGTTTCTTCTCCTCCTCAGAGGGGTAGGGGTGGTCGCTGTGCCTGTGGAGCCAGTCCTTAAGGAAGTCGGTGACGGGCTTGGGCAACTTGCCGCGTTTCCGCTGCGGCGGGCGGTCAACGAGGCCGGAGGGATTCGCCGCAGTTGGTACCGCTTGTGGGGAGCGGTTGGGGGAATTGGTGACGCTGATGGAAGGGTTGGAACCGGGACCCGCGCCAGCAGCGAGGGCCGAGGCGGAGGTCGAGGGGTTCATGTTGAATTCTGGAGAGCCGTTGGGGAACGTCCAGTCGTTCTCGGTCTTTATAGAAGAAAGACCGTTTCCGTTCTGAGCACCGAGGCGGGAGACGGGCGAGCGATCAGAGTGTCCTGAGATGCGCTGCACGCCACCGAACATGGACTGGGGCCCGGGAATGGATGAGTGCCGAAGCGAATCGTCGTACTTCTGCGCGGATCCGGGGGTGGAGCTGGGGCGAGCAATGGACGCGGCTGCCCACGAATCCGGGTCAGAGAGGCCAGAGGGGGAGAGGGTGGGACGGCTGCTGGGGGCGGAGAACTCGGAGGAGGAGAGCGGCGAAAAACCGAAAGAGGAAGGCGAGGTGGAAGATAAAGCAGCGCTGGAGAGCGAGGAGAGGTTATCGCTCACTGGGCCAGAATACACGCCAAGCTGAGTATCAGCTTCGAGGCGCGGGCGAGCAGGCTTGGCGTCAGGGTCAGCACCAGAGTCCGAGGCAGGAAACTGGTAGGAGGAGAGGCCAGAGGAGGAGGACTGGGTTGTGCGGTGGATGGGGTACGGAAGGCGGGGGCGCGAAGCGGGGCTATCCGAGTAGAGGGTGGGGAGGGAGGCGCGACGGAGCTCGTGACGGTCGTTGAAGGTGGACGCGAGGGAGGGGAGCTGGACGCGGGCAGAGTCGAGGTCGGCACCGGACGAGTCCGTGTCGGGCGGGGCGGGAAGACCAGAGGGCGGGACGTCTGGGGTGTCCGGATCAGACCAGGGCGAGTCGACGCCTGGACGAGCACGCTTTGGCACGGGGGAATGGTCTGGCGTAGCGGGGCGCTTGTCAGGGCGGGAATGGAGACTGCTGTCCGAGGTGGCAGAGCTCGACATGCGGCGGGAGTCGTAGTCGATCTCGGCGGGATTGGGCCTGGAGTGGGTGCGCATCGGGCAGAAGGAGAGGCACGGGATGAGATGGACGTCAGCGGGGGATCGCTGAGAAGGCGGAGAGAAGAGAAGGAGACGTACAAGAGGCGTGCGTCGAATGTCAGCGGCTCTGGCTTGGACTGGTGGCTGCGGAGGGACAAGAGGGGTGAGCGGGTGGGGGGAGGAGAGAAGAGGGGGACGCACGACAAGGCAAACTGGAGCTGGTGGACGTTGTAGGAGCTGAGCGAGTCGGGGAAGGAGGAAGAGATGTCGACCGGGAGCGTGTCGATCATTGAAGAGGCGGAGGGGGCGTTCGGGGCGGGAGGAGGCCCAAGGAAAAGGACGGCGGGGAGGGAGGGCTGGAGCGGGAGCGACGGCGAGAAATAGCAAACCCAGGTGGCGACCCTCGATCGCCGTGTTCGCGTCCGGAGTGTCGTAGAGTGGCAGTAGATCGAATCCCATTCAGCCGCTGCACGCGCCCTATTTATCCTTCCCCGTCATCGCTTTCGTTCCTTCCCAAACCTTACGGCCCATTCAGATCTCGCCTTTCCTTTTCCGCCCCCGCCCTCGAGTCCAATCACCTCGCTTCCACTCCCCCGGGTCCCAGGCAGGTACCGTGTTCCCGAACGAGATGGCTGTGCTTTCCTCTCGTGCAATTAATCATCTTCTTCCTCCGATCTCCAAAAACAACCCACAACACAAGATTCCCAGATATTCCAAAAACTCCCGCCGCAAACCTTAATTATCGCCCCTCTTCATTTGCCGCCCGCCCACTCCCTCTTTGTTTTTGCTGCCGTTGAACCGCCCCCCACGCCTTCCCGCCCCTGTCCCCGATTCGGAACAGCCCCGCCCCGCCCCCGGTGTCGTATGGCAACCCGGCCTCTCCACTCCGTTTGTAGTCCAGCCCAGGCCACGCTCCAACTCCTCCACGTCCTCCAAACCTCCAGGCGCCGGCTGCGCGCGCTCCCCGCACCACCCCGTCCCCCACTCCTCGATCCATCCTGCTGCGCCCTGCCCCCCCCCCGCGTAGCGAATCCCACACACTGGCCAGACACGGCGCATGGCCCATATTCCTCCGATACGAGTACGAGCCCCCAGCGCGGCCTCGTTTCAGCTCGCAGGAGGCATTAAGCCCTGGAATGGACATATTGGCGCGCTCATCTGATTACTTGAGCTTTCGTCCTCTTCGCTTTCCGACCATCCGCCTTGCTCCCACCTGCCCCTTCCTCCTTCCGGTTCTCACTGATTCGCACTCTTGCCACTCGCCTCGGACTTTCATGTATCCTTGCAAAATTAAATGATGTCGATGACGATCCACCCTCGGCGCGCCATCGCCTTCTCTGGCCATCTGTGGGGGTACATACGTACATGTCTTACCCCCGCTCCAGCGTCCACCATGCACAAGCGTCGGTAAGTGCATAAGTACTTACATCGTCCACGCCCGCCCGACGACAGGAGAATAGGTCTGAGATTTTCAGATCCTCGCTCAGGTCACCTGGGACCTGCAAGA
This sequence comes from Ganoderma sinense ZZ0214-1, assembly GCA_002760635.1. Taxonomy (NCBI): domain Eukaryota; kingdom Fungi; phylum Basidiomycota; class Agaricomycetes; order Polyporales; family Polyporaceae; genus Ganoderma; species Ganoderma sinense. The sequence continues at coordinate 1,526,087 of AYKW01000004.1, forward strand.
CTCGAACCTCGATTGATCAGAGACAGGCGCGCATGCCTAGGACCCTTGGATAGCACATTACGTCCAACGCCACACTCGGGCATCCTTGTGCTGCTCCCTCATCCCGGACGGTGAGACGAACGACTGCTGCCCGCTCCGAGACGCTGTTCTGGGCACCACCCGTGGGGGCTTGCGGGGACGATGATAGGCAACAATCGCGGCCAGGCACCGCACCCACGGCCGCGTCCCAGGTCTGACTCTGGCTCCGACGTGAATAAAGTCGGGGCTGAGTCGAGTCAAGCTTAGCGTTCTTCATCGGATTGTGTACTCGGTGCTGGCTCCTAGATCGTGTCTTCCATGCATAACCCCCACTCGTTTTTTGCCCATGCCCAGCCGATGCCGGGCCGCTTGATCAGGGCTCCGCCCGCCGCCATGGCGCAGGTGCGTCCACCGCCCCGTCAGTGCGGCGCGAGCAATTGGGTCCTGCGAACGAGGACCGGAGACATGCTGGTGGCCCTCCGCGTTTCCTCCACCCCGGGAGCCAGGGTGCTTGTGGCATAGCCCGGCTGAGTTGCAACTCGAGCTCGGAATCGTTGAATGGACGAATCTGCTTCCGCGACTTGCGCACCAGACATCGGGCGCGCGGAAGCCCAAACAATGTCGCACGCCGGTCGCATGTATCAGGCAATCATGGAGGAGCGCATCTCAGCTCCGTCGGGCGCGGTTGCGCGGGGCACAGCACCGGCGCGACGTCGACGTCGACGTCGACAAGTGGTCGACAGCGCGCATCGATTCGAGGAAAGGTGGTCGACGGAGGCTCGCGGCGTAATCGCAACTTTGTTTTGGTGGTGTTGCGAGATCGTCGCGCGCGGAGTGCGCTTGTTGGACATGCCAGGGGAGGAGCGTGACACGGACACATATGTTTGACATGTCGACGACGTCCTTGCAGATCACCTGTGCCATCATCCCACGGCTCGCTATTCCATCCACAACGGAAGATAGTCGATCACACGGCCGATGGAACCAGCTGTGGGGAGGATGATGGATGAGGTGACCGCCGGCGCGATGCCCGCTGTCAGAACCAGCGGGAGGAGGCTGAAGGAAGAGTGGACGTGCCGAGGCGGCGAGCGAGTCCGCGATGGCCCAAGAGGGCAATCCCGCCGGGGACGTTGAGGAGGAGTTGGAGAGAGCTGTCGAGGGATGGTCGAGGGCTGTGCGGACGAGTGGCGAGATCTGGCGTGTCGATGACTTGTCACCTTCTCGACATGTGGGCTCGACAGCATCTTGCCATCTCCCCATCTCCCCATCTTGGTCCTCGTCCCAGCTCGCGACCTCTCGCGACTCCCGACTCGCAGCCCATTCACGGTTCTCCCTTGGGCGAGCCCCTGTGCGTTCCGCCACGGCGTGCTCTGGCTCTGCGGCTCTTGCCCACGCCCACGGCCACCCGCCTCCTCCTCACGCGCACAGTCACAGTGCGCGAACGCTGTCAGCCTTGTTCTCACCCATGTCGCCCCGTCCGCCAGCCTCGGTGATCTCTCTATTCTCCGATAATGTATGATGGCCTCCTCCAGAGGACAGCACCCGGCGTGCCTGCGCGAGATGCACTCCCAAGATAAAGACCTTGCGATGCTCCCTCGATATCCTCCAGGCGCCCGCCCGCGCGCTCTCCTTTGCCTGCCCCTCCAACTGCGAACGTAAACTCCCCAGCTTCTAGCCTGCGCACCGCGCTGCAGGCGGCGATACCACGCCTGTGGCTTGGCTATGTGCCTCGAGAGCCTCCCTTGTCCCTCGCGATCTGATCAACGGGCCATTTGCCCAGCGCGCTCTCGCCCTGATGAGGAGGGCGTATGACCCCGGCGTACACCTCCTCGGGCCTAGTCCACCGCTGTAACCCGCACCTGCGCGCGCCCCAGGACTCGGACGCTTCCTTCCTTGGGCTCAAGCTCGCGGTTGTAATCGCAATGCAGCGAAGAAAGGCAAAACCATCAGGACGAGGGCGCGCGCTGATTGATAGCGGTTCGCACTTCGATTCCTTGTGGCTGCTTTCGCACCCCGTACGCTCAAAGACGCTTCTCGCGCTCTTCTTTCACCCGTGCGCAGGCCCCACGGTACAAAAAGTTCCTTGGATCCTTGTATTCAGTTGTTCCCTTCCGTCCCGGGGCGGACCCGTACACAGACAGATGTATACCGATATTAATCTCCACCCTGCGTTTATACGGGGTACGCTCCACACAATGCAGTCTCGAGATCACAAGGGCTCAGTGTATGACCAGCGTATGACCTCGTACCCGTAACGTGAATTCGGCTACGTGTCCGAGAATAGACGGCAGCGCGAGCGGGCGATGGGGGATCCGGAGCCTGGAGGGTCTAGGGATGGTGGTTCTGCAATAGGTGCGCGGGCTTCCATACCTCGCCCCGTCCACGCGCTCGTTCACATGAGGGCGGCGCGCGAGGCGCGCCAGTGGTTGATAACCCAGTGCTGGCTGCCTGGAGACTGGCGTCGCGGGTCTGGCGGGGGAGGGAGGATGCACGGCGGTCGCACGCGGGCTGAAGACGTCTGGAGTAGGAGCGCGAGGAGGTGGCGATATCGATCTCGCGATTGGAGTCGTCTGTGCACTGCGTGGCGTGTTGCGATGAAAACGGGGCGAATCGACGCTGGAAGCTTGGTGGAAGCCACAACACTGATGGTCTTTGCTACCTGCACGCGGGTCCTCGCCATCGCTCGACCTTTAGTGGTACCTGCAATACCGCATTCTCTGAGCACGCATTCTTGGTCGCCTGTGATTCTGTTTCCGGATACACGTAGGGGGTGTAGATGATGCAGTGGTAAATTGGGACTTTGCCACACTGCTCGCCGTAGACCCGTGGTTGGCGGGCGGATGGCGACCAAGGAAGAGGAATCGGCATCCGGATATCGCGAGTGCTAACTGGGTGCCAGTTCCTGTTCTTCGCCTGGATCCTGTGGAAATTAAATCTATCAGAGGTTCTCCGAGCCCATGCTCTCCATACGGCTACCGCAATCCCCCAGTTCGCGAGGGGACGCCGTCGTGGATGATCACGATCAGAGCCTCTTGCAGTCTCGCCACGGCTTTCATTTACACTGGCGCTCGGACAAGCGCCGCAACGCGCCCCCGCCCCAGACCCCAGCGCCAGCATTGGCATTGACAACGCGCCCGCTGCCCGTCCAAGACTCGTTTGAGACCGTCTCCGAGCATGAGGCTGAGGGCGGGGGTGGGAATGGCAGTCCGACCGTCGATGCCGACCCTCTCCCGCCTCGGACGACAGATTCTGCCCGATCTCGTTTTCGCCGACCGCGCTCGCCGATGCTCTAGACCCACTCTTCCGCGGCCGGTCCGTCCTTGGCTGGAGCGCAAAACATTCTAGACAGGGGCGGCATCGACGACGATGAAGCATGAGAAGACGGCCGGAGCGAGCTTGGGATCCGGGTTGGCTCGCATTTGGCTTTAGGAAACCCTGTTCTGTGTGCGGACGTGCGGAGAGATGGGCGTGCCGGGGGTGGACATGTTCTGCCCAGTGAGCGTGCGTCCCTGGATGTTCTGCTTCGACGAAGCTCGCTACACTCATCAGCCCATCACATCGTCCTGCCTCTCGAACCCGAGCCACCCGCCCCAGCCCACTCGGCGGGGCGGCGGCGTGGTCTCTTTCGGGGCTCCCAACGTTCCAATTGCCTGCACCGTGTCCTTGAGCTTCCTCAAGCTCTCGGGTGGAAAAGGTTCGAGTCTCCATCAGCTTTTACCTCGGTCGCACGCACCCTTGCTCACGCCCCCAGCCCTCGGTATTCAGTTCAAAACACGACGCGACGAATCGGCGCCGCTCGGAGGCTATATGCGCGGAACCCCCGGGGCTGGGTTCCGAACCCGTGGGCGAGTGCGAACCCGCCCACGGTGTGCGTCCCTGGTCTCGGCAGTGGCCAGCTCCGGCTCACGAATCTGCCCTTGCTCAGACAGGTCGCGACAGCTGATAGTCAAGGTCAATCTCTGGGGCCTTCGGGTTTGAAAGTTTGCAGGTCGAAGGACGATCGGATTGTCATTCCATCTGCGACAGATGGCAAGGGCGATATAGTAGTAGTACATGACCTGCTTGCGACAAACGCGGCGGATTATCTGTCCAGCAGCGAGTGTCGCAGGCACGGACTCTTTTCCTCTTCCTCTTGGTCGGTCTGCGGGCGTGGGCAAGAGGGAGTGGTCGGGTGGAGTGCGATGGGAATGGTTGATGCTTCAAACGCTTCTTGTGCGATGAGCGCCCGCGGCTAGCCCTAAGTTCAATGCCCTGTGGTTCACGGGTCCAAGGAGCGCGAACTCCCAACGCTGACAAACCCTGCGTAGATGGCGCATCGCCCCCTTGCATCTTTCTCTCGCACGTCCAAAAGTCGACCTTGCTAGCCAGCATGCCAGCTGCGGATGCTTCATCTCCTTCGCCACCGCGCACGCAGGTGCGACGCTGGCTGTACGCGCCCAACGCTCATGCTACCCTCCTCTGCGGCGTTCCGAGATGGAGGCGGAGGACCTAATCTGCCCTGCTGTTTTCTTCTCCTGGACGACTGCCGCGCACCGGCTGTTTAGCCAGCAATGCCGCACCACCATGTTCCTGTATGCTGTTCCGGAACGCCCTCCCTTATTCGCTTCCTTCTCCACACCTTCGCATTCTTGGTATATGCTTTGGGCCCCTCATCGGGACCCCGGTACGCATACTCTGCGCGACTGTTCGACCCTTCCGCAGCCCAAGACCCTGGCGCGACCGGCGAACTACATCGGCTTTCCGTCCAATGTCGGAACAGACCATCAGCTGCATCCACCACCCTGTAAAAAGGTTTTGATACCTTGGCTGCGGTGGGCAGCACTATCGCCTCTCTATACGCCGGGCGCACAGGATTCAGCGTCCAGAGAACGTGGACCACGCCTCGGTCTTCATGCTTGGAGACGTCGGAGTCCCACCTCAACCTAGGCGGTTTGCGGCATTGTAACCCATCTTCGTTACATAGTCTGGATGACGACGGTGAAACGCACAGTACCCACCCCATCGCCCACTGGTGGTTCCGAGGGCGCGAGGATGACTTCCATCTTTCGCGCACGAACCCGTATACGATGGTGATCAGTGTGTGGGCGTTCCCCTGCGTTCCCTTCCATGTTCGACGTGGGTTCTTACAATAAACTGTCATCGCCCAACAATTCTTTAATGTTCGTCCATTCACTGGCATCTGCCGCCGCTCGCACACGGTATCAGATCAGCGCTGTGACCGTCTGCAAGACTGAAAAGGTCGACGGTGACGGCACCATTCGCTTCTGCTGCATTTTGACTTGATTTCATTAACGACGTCGTCCGTCGCCTAGCGCTGAGGGCCTGTGAGCGACCGAATGCGCCCACGCGTTATCGGTGCCTACGAACTTGAGCACAGTTGTACGTACAAGATGTGCGATGACCCTTGCGCCAACCCGCCATCTCGTCACCCTGCGCCCGTGTTATGTATTTTCGGCATTTTGGCTTCTCGCACCTGGATAGCGGTCACCGCATTGACTCCGCCACCCAGTCCGTGCACTGCTCCTTTTCCGCCCTCCCTGCAGCCCTTGGTCGACATTCTCGTGCGCCCATCCATGACTCGCCGTCACCTCTACCTCAGAGCTTTACATCATGCCGAACGGCTGGCCCCCGATGTTGCTGTGGCCGTACGACATAGTCAAAAGCGTATCCCCCATTCCGGCGTCCATACCGAATGACACAAGGGTGCGCATTTGTCGCAAATCTCACGGTCCTCGTCCCGCGCACAGCGTGCTTCACCGACTTTGCCGAGGACGGCTATGGAAGAATGGCGACCCAAGTCGCTGGCCTCGCAAGCACCGCTACGACGGGTTCCTCAATCGCAATTACCGGATATGGACTGGCCGTATGGGTTTGTGGTGTCTCTTTGGCCCGCTAGTCGGACCTGGAAAACGCGGGAAATCGCGCTGAATTCAAACACCCCTGTGCCGTCATCTCACCAAGGGCACGCTCGGTTCTTGTTAGCCGAGGTGTGTACGGAGCTTCTCTTTTCCTCATCACCAAACCTTGGACGAGGCTCACAATGGGTAGATGCATTCGCTGGCGATTTGTTCCCCGCTCGTGGGCTGGGGCCGCTGGTTTCCCGAGGGCATCTTGTGGTAGTACGCGTCGAGCGTGGGTGGGAGAGGCCGATTTGCCCGAATACCGGTTTTGGTGTGATGGAGTCCCATGGGCTGATTCTAGCTTCCTCTCCATTCCTCGATCGTTCGTGTTGCAGATCGCTCATGTTGTCGGCAAGTCTTGTGCCCGCTGCATCTCATGCTAGGTACCCACAAGTTCGAGGGAGGCTCCTGAGGTAACCCACTTCCCCTGAGTAAACGCAAAGCGCATATCGCCCTCGTATCGAACCCTAAGCTTCGAGCCACGTGTGCGCCGGGGTAGTCAACCTAACTTGAAACACCGCTAACAATGTAGATGATAGGACTCCCTTCGTCGCCTGCCTCCCAACCCGATTCCTCGAGAAGATTATGGGTTCCAACTGCCAGCAACCACAACACTACAATGCCGGGACTTAACTTCGATGAGATACAAATATATTTATATTGGAGGGGTTTAGTGAGCTTTAGTATCTCCTCGAAACGCTGAACCTTAACGACATTCTGCGGTCTTGGCTGCGGTGCCCCACGAACCACCGCCACATCAGATTTCTAGCCGTAGTCCTCTTCACCGAAGCCCCGGTCCCTGAAGGTTGAACCCGTCCTTTCGTGCCTGCCTGTCGCAGTTCACACACTCGTTACGCAATCGGGCTACCCATGAGGAGCGGTCGATGGGACCACTGGCATGTTAACCACGGTTGAAAGGGTAGCGTGGAGATCGGAACACATGAGGACCCTCGAGAAGGTTAGCATTTGAGATAGCTACGAGAGACAGGCATGGTTAGTCGTGTCGCTCACTACAAGAGGGGCGCTCGGGGTTCCGGCCCCCGAAGGATTGCAGAATGGGAAACCGGAGGTGGGTACGCGGTTGCTAGTAGTACGTCCAGTGGGCGCACCTGTGTCTACGAATTGCAGTGCATGCTGATAGCACCGCTTTATGTCCAGTAGTGTCGGGGGAGACATTTATTCGACATGCATTCTGCAGCGCCGATGCGCGTGGCTCGGAGGGACGTTGATGTGTTACAACTCGACAGGTAGACGGTTTTGGCAGGTTGTACCTAGAGTATCCCCGCACTTTGTATTCCCGAACTTTTGAGAAATAGTGCTAATAATTATTACTCAATCCTAGACTAGACTAGGGAGAGGAAAGCAGCGGTTCATTGGCAGCCCCGGCTCTTCAACATTTTGGGTGGCGAGTTATTCAGTCCGCTGCCCTTACCTATTGTATGAATTGGACGCGGACAAGCTCGGAGCTTGTCTCGCCGCCATCCATAATTATTGGCTCCTGGCATGCATGGGGTGGCACCGTGAAGGTGAAGCTGCCATGTAGTCTATAGCTGACTATTAGGCGTAAAGGTGGAGAGGGACGGCGGAAACCCACTATGCGTACTAAGCACCATCGAATGCTCGTCTGAACATTCTTTCAGTCCAGTTGCGTTTTACTGGCGAGACCTCGTGGGACAAGGCCTGGAAATCCATCACCTCGTGCGATCTCTAGTACATGCAGGAACCGCGCTCTCCACGACGATCTATGAGGGTTCCACTCCATTCCGTACAATGAATTTATTTTGAGGCGAAGGAGTGGTTTGAGCTCGAAACACTAAGAGCCAGACTCCGCGTTGAAATGTGTTAAACCGTTGCGAATTATGGGGGCTATTTTCGTCGCTCGCCTGATTTTAGACCAGGTGTAGGATCGAATAGTATGGGTTGTACTATGTCATAGCATGTAGTACGTTAGGCACAATATGATTGAGAGCAGTAAATGATGCAATGCAATGCAATGGATATGTCAGAGGTAGAGAGTAGATCGTAGAACATCGCGTCCAATGGCTTTCGGCGTCCAAGCAATGGAAGAGTAGGATTTGACATACCAGCGGCTAGCAGCGGCACAGCGTGGCGAACCCGTGTCCCCACCCGTGTCTTCCTGCGCTGCTGCCTGGCAAATTACCTAGGCGGTTGACGCGTATGATATAAGATAGCCTAAACCGTGCACTTCCGTGCACCGGCTAATTCGGAGACGGGGGAGACATCGCGCCGGCGGCGAGTCCGATGATGATATCGTGGACATCTAGGCGCGGCGCGGTGACGGTGAAGCTGTTCTGTCGGAAGATGAGAAGGTCTTGTTGGCCCTACTTGCTCTTAGAAGGCGGCCAGCACCCAGGCCAGGGGATGGAGGCACAGGATTGTGCAGCCATGTATGGCATAGAGGGTCAGTACTTGAATGGCACACCCGCCCAGAGGCAAGAAGCTGGGCGGTGGTAGATAGCGGTTGAAGGCGAATGGGGATCGGAATGCGCTAGCTCTTGCTGGCTTCAAGCTCGATCCCGACGCCGGACAAACCGGCATCCTTCGCTTTACCGGCACTGAAGATGGTGCGAAGGAGACGCTCGGCCTTGTCGCGCTCCTTGCGCTCTACCTGGATGCCGTCGAGCATGACGATTTTTGGACAGGCGCGCATGACGAGGCCACGGTAGGCGAGGCGGCCAACGTAGGCATCGTCCGGGAGATCCCTGCGGAACTTGGCATCTAGTTCGCGCCAGACGAGCTCGTTCTGGCCCGGTTCATGACGCTTCTGTGAGTCGCCAACGGTGGTGCCTACGCCGCCGCGGCGACTGGGATCGGAATCAGAGATGGGGACGACGGCATGAGGAGCGTTTGGGGAGACTCCGTGGAGCGCGGTGCTTGGAGCAACGTCCGAAGTCGAGTCCGACCAGGGTCGCTTCTTCTCTTCGCGATTACTGGAGCGGTGGGAGCGAGAATCGTGAAACGAAGAGGATAAAGGAAGGAGGCGTGTTTCGGCCGGGTGTGCGCCGCCTGATTGGGCCGATTCCAAGGCAGGAGGAAGGTCGCCAGGACGGTCTCGGTCTGACGGCTGCAATGCACCTGGGAGGTCCTTGACGAGGAGGGGTAGATACCACCCAAGGGTGCAGGGATTCATCCTATTGGGGGGCGGCGGTAGGGGAGTCGGACGATGGGGACAGCAGATCGAGTAGCATGTTAGCATTCAGCACAATATTTCAGAAACAGCGAGGAGGAGAGGGAGGAGGGAATGCGAGGAATAAGCCCGCAGGGGAAGAGCAACCGCCGGCGGAGGGGGAGGGACAGCGGAGGGGAGGGCTCGGATGGCGCGACTCGGAGCGTGTACGGCCGTTGGCGTGAGAGAGGGGACGGGCGTCTGTGGGGGGGAAGGGAAGTGGAGGCGAGAAGGCGGCGGCGGACGCACCTGAAATCAATCATCTCGACGTCCTTCATGCCTCGCACGATCCGTATCAGCTGCTTCGCGCCCTTGATCCGTGAGCCAATGATGGTCAGCTTTCGCAGCCGGCTCAGGCCCTCGAGCGGCCCAGGATCCTCCAGGAAGTTGTAGTTCAGGTTCAGCACCCGCACGTTGGGAACCATCCGCGAAAACTCCCCAGGAAGCCTCATCAGCCGGCATGCCGCCAACTCCAGGTATACCAGGTTGTAGCACGGCTCAGCCATGAAGCCCGTCTTCAGAGGGTTGCCTGTATCACCAGCCCAAAAGCATCCGTTCATAACCGTTCATGAATCACAAAGGTCGGTGTGTTGAGAATGCTTGGTCAGCTCCCGATGGTTCCGCGCACGCCTCCACCGGTCGGCCCGCATGGATTTGCGCCCAGGATAGCAAGAGAACACGTACCAGACAGATACAGCCGCTTCACATCACGCACGTCTCGGATCGACACCGCCCTAGTCACATATTGTCCTCGTCAGCAACCCAACAATCCAAAGAGGGGCACAGAACTCCGAGGACACCAAAGTCCGAGGACTGCAACTTAAACCTAATAGATACCACTCACAGTCCAGCCCGTCCGCTCTGATTCCGAACGCTCAGGTTCTCCAACTTCGCCAGCCGGTACGCCTTCACAATCGTCCCCAGCGAATTGTTGTCCGCATACAGTGTGCGAAGGTTTGGATACGGTCCAGCGTTAATACTGTCCAATCGATTGTTGCTCAGTCGCAGGATCCGCAGTCGCGGCATCGGTGCTTCTGGCTCAAATTCGCCCAGCAGATTGTTGTCTGTGTAGGCGACAAGTATACGTTAGCATTCTCCACCTCAGACTCCACGCCAACTCCCCAACGCCAAGCACGACTGTCGCCTTAGGCGTTGGACATTAACCCGCAGCGCTCGATAAATGTCCGAACGCCCGTTCCTCTCTCATTAATTCCCACCACGTCGAATGTGACGCTCGGCGCGGCGGAACGAAAGGGAAGAGGATAAAGACAAGCCCGAACCACGCACCAAGATTAAGTGCAACGAGTGATGGCACAGAGGTCAACCCGCCGATGATGCTTATCCTGTTTTGGCTCGCATTCAACATCTCTAGCCGAGTCCTGTCAAAGAAAGTCGGTGTGAGTATCTCGTAACTCGACGTGATAGATGACGCGCCCATCCGAAATTATCCGGGGACCAAGTAGTAACAAGGGAACTTGAGCACAAGAAAGTTGCGCGCTCTGCGGAAGAGAAGAACACGAGGTCCAGAAAAGATAACGCATGATGGTTGATCGATGAGGTATTCTGAACGTACCACTTGAAGTCGCGAAGGTCCAAGGAGCGGATGGTGTTCTCTTGTAGGCTCAGCTTGATTAGGCCGTCCATGTTTTGGAGCCCGTCGACACTACCGATCCGGTTGCCATCAGCTCGCAATTCCCTCAAATGTCGCAAGCACTCCAGCTCTGAAGAGCAAAAACGGAATAAGGCGCCGTGTGTAAGGACGTCAATCAAGCATAATTAAGACCCGGAAACCTACGACGGAGCGAGTCGATTTGATTTCGGCTGATGTCTAAGTTCTCGAGGTTGAGCAAGTGGCTAAATGAAGTGACTCCCGTAAGGCTGGTAAAGCATGGGACAAAGACGTGATTGAATTAGCAAATTCTCATTTGGGGAAGGAGACGGGTACGCACAGGTTTGATGCAACGGAGAGTGTCCGTACTGTGCCAGGGACACCGCTAAGCCAGGAGAGCTGGTTCGAGTTCCTGCAGATGTCATTTTGCATCAGCTCCTGCCACCAGCGACCGGCAATGCCCAGCTTCCTAGGCTTCTTTTAGCTAAGCTAGGTCAGGCAACGAACCCCTTATCGCCACCTTCCTCTCGGTGGTTTCGGTCTTCGTACCCCTCACATTGCTCTCATGAGAATGGTTGACAATTTATGCTGGGTTTATCCAAATCTCCGCACGGCTCCATCCTTGAACTGGGAAACGAGGAAAAAGGATTACTCACAAAGAAAGTGAATCGAGTCGAGGAAGAAATTCCTTGAGTCGCGCGGTGCTGTCCAAGTTGCGGCTCGAAAGGTCGATGGAGGTGAGCTCCTCCCAGTACGGCTCAAATGGCTGCACGTCTGTGATTACTTGCACTAATCGATCATGTGCCACTCCGAAGCTGCACTCCGTCAGGAAAGTAGCGTTACCTCCTGCATGACTGAGGTTGGGCGTCGAGCGGGATGCTGATGAGACATGTCGGGATGCACTGCCGTCAGACGGCGCACCAGGACCCGCATTTGGCGGCCGCTGGTGGAGAGGGTAGAGCTCATCGGCAATAGGGCGCGACGAGGTGCTCACTTTTGAGGGCGATTCTTCTTCTACGTCTGGTTGTGCCGTGGCATTAGTGGACACATTGGCATGTCTCTGGCTTTGCTGTGCCTACCTGTGCTCTCCAAATCCCCAAGCATCTCCGCAATCCTCTTCGACCGGGCAGATGGAACAAGAACCGCGCTGTGCTTGTCCTCCGTTCGCGAACCCGATGCCAGACGACTGTCTTCCTCGCCAATTACAGAACCATCTGGGGTAGGGGCGTTTCGTCCAACGCCCACAATTGGCCCCTCGCGTTTGCCGTCGGAGAAACTGACCGATCGTCGATGGCCGCTTTTGTTTGCTGGAGTTCGCATACGAGCACGGTTGGGATCCTTCAACGCCGACATGGGCGTTGCGCTAGCGCTTTTGAGCACCGAGCGTGGGGCAGGCGTACTCGCGACTACACTTGGCCCGCCATTGATTCGACTGGGTGAATTGGGAGTCGCTGAGGGGGCCGAACAAGGGGTAGCGATGATGAAACGAGGAGGAGTATCCGCGAAAGCTGGCTCGGCTGTGGACTCATCATCGATTCCAATGCCAATGCCAACACCGGGTCTGTCTAATTGAAGGTCCAAGGTTGCGGTTGGTATCGTGCTCCCAGTACCTTCTTCCTGGTCGTGAGACACGTCGCTTTCCGTGTAGGACATGTCTACATCCTCCTCAGCATCGTCAATCGGAACGTCCTGTGCGAAATCGTGCGACGGGCCGTCAGTCGAGAAGGATGTCAACTCAGCTTCCTCCTCATCCTCAATCTCCTCGTCAAGCACCTCCTCGATTCGACTCTTCTCCAGATCCCCTTTATCGACTGTATGGTCTCTCCCGTCTCCATCTTCCAGGTGTTCGTCCGATTCTTCCTCGCGCAGACTTTCGATGTCGCGGAAGGGATCTTCACTCTCATTGTCCTGGTCTTCCTCTGCGTTTCGCACCACTCCCATTCCCACTGCCAAGCCCGCACTGACAGAGCCCATGGCAGCGCATGCCTCAGCCTCCGGAATCTCACCTGTAGCGAGTGCGGTAGCCTTCACCCATCGCATCATGACACGGTCGAAAACCATCTTGCCAACCCTATCGGCAAGTAGTGCCCCAACGTCGCTAGGAGTGATTTGCACCATCTGCTTCGGCCCAGCATGCTTCACGAAGGAGTCGGCGCTCCCTGTGGTCAATGTTGTTCCCGATGCCGTGCTCGAGGAGACGAAACGCGTCAAGTCATCGTTACGTCCAGCACGCAGTGATGACGACGGATACGCTGGGACGGTGGGCGGAGCGAGGTGCCCAGGGCTCGGCCTCGCCGGAGATCCTGGAGCGGTTGAGGTGGAGGCTATGACAAGACGGACTGGGGGTGGAAGAGACCGGGGGGCTGGGGGTACTGGGAACTGCGAGAGCATACGGGAGGTTTCGCTGATGGACATGCGAGTGAGCTCTTCTGATACCTCGCGCGTAAGGTCCTCAGAGGGGCTGGCGGAGTGGGTGGGGCGCATAGTTGACAGCTTGCGAGGACTGAGCCGTGGACTGGAACTTGCGTGCTGCTTGCCCCGGGATACATTAGACACCCTGCTGGACGCAGCCACGGAGGGGCGGCGACTTTGCGACAGCACTTCGCTTGGCCTACGCAGTCGAGCATTTGCATTTGAGTCGCCGTTACGGGAGCGAAGGGATGGAACTGTGAGATCTGCGGAGACTATAGATGACGCCTCCGTAACGTCGTCGTTGCGAAGGTGAGATGCTTCGGTGTCCCCAGAAAACAGTCGCTTCGACCCCTTCATGTCGTTTCGGATTTGAGCCATAAGGCTGGCTGCCTGTTGTCTGTAACCTAGCGAGGAATAACCAGAACGCTTGGACGAGGTCGTGCCGTTCGGCGAAGGGTCTTTACTAGGACCACGTTCTGGGACTGCGAGGAAGGAGGGTTCTCCTATAAAAAGCATGGTCAAAACATCATAACACGTGCATTGGACAAAAAGTATGCACGTAGAGGCGGCTCCTTAACGAGATGATCCAGTGCTTGAACAGACTCTACAGGAGGCGACCGTGCGGTGGCAACAGTGGAGACGGTAGAAAAGTCGCGGGCTTGGCGGATCTGATCCATAAGGTTCCTGGATTCTCCGACGTAATCTCTTCGCGAGAGGGGACGCATAATTATGGCAGCCCCATCGCCTTTCTCCCCGCTGAAATCGCTGGCGGGGCTCAACTTGAGACGTTTTGCACTGCGTAGGCGGGAGAAGCTGGATTCTTCTACCGGAGAGAGGACCGAGGGTGTGGTGCGCTGACTGCTGTGGGTGGTGGGTCCTCCGTCTCCAGACGGCGTGTTCACGGCGATGGAGTCAACCATTGCAGATAGGTGATCACGCGTGAAAGTGTCGTACTGGAACTGGAAAAGACGAAGCCGGGGATCTGTTGGGGGAGGATTTAGGTGGCGAGATGCATTTCCGGGTCCAGGGGTACTCTGGGCGTCCGGGGTAGGCCCTGCAGGGTTGAAGGGACTCGGGCGAGGAACGGTAAAGGTGAATTGGCCTTGTGGACCCTTGGCTCTCAACGCGTCGTGATCCTCCGATGGAAATGTTACAGCAGAGGTAGGTCGATCATCCTCTTCTTCAAGGGCGGACGGTTCGGAGGGTGGGACGTGAACTTGGGACAGACGGGAGGGAACGGGAGGGGCAGCTGTGGCTCGTGAGGCGGAGGACAAGGACGCGTGTTGATGGGGAGGGGAAGGAGGTTCAAACATCTTCTCGAGTGCCAGGGGACTGAAAAAGTCCTTGACAGCTGGTTTCTTGTTTCTACCGGGGGTCTTGGGGAGGAGAGGTAGGGCGGGGAGTTCCTCGCGGACGATGAACGTACCGCCGGATTCATCAGTGGCCGAGGTAACGGGGGAGGAGCCAAGGTCGCTGTTGCGTACGAGAACAGAGCCGAGAGGCTGAGTGAAGGAGAGTTCTGAACCAGACTGGTCGGGGCCAAGGGACTGGTCTTCATCTTGCCAATCGATCCATTCCTCGACATCAGCAAGCTCGTCGGTGAGCCAAGCAGGTTTAGGCTGGGAAGAGGACATGCACAGGGGTATATTGAGAGCGGGGGAGGACTAGATGGGAAGAAAACAGGCTGCAGATGCGAAGACGAGACACGGAGGATTGGCGATGGGAGGAGGAGGAGGAGGAGGAGGCTGCAGCCACCGACCTGAGGTCGACCAACTCAACCCGCCCTCGCGTTGCACACGTGATCGCAACTGTAGGTCCTTGATTAGCGCCTATTTGTTCCCGACAAATACAGCCAAACTCGTACCAGTTGTCCTGGTCAAGCGCAGGCCACCCTAGGCCTCAGGCTTCAGACTGTCCTGTGGCGTTTTGCCACGATCGCAGCGGAGGTGGAATCCAGTGTCCAACAAGAACTCATCGACCTGTAATATATAATATATTACAAGTCGATGCCTGGGGGCGGAGAATGCCGAGAGAGATCGGGGAGCGTCTGTGCCACGCGAGTGACGTCGAAATCTTATTAATATTATTGAACATGAGCACCTTGGGTCACCTCCAACTGCAAGTCTGAGCCTCAACCACTGGTCCGCCCTCCTCTCTCAACAACGACAACCCCGGCCACCACCGTCGAGCCCGTCTCCATTCCTCCTCCTCCTCCTCTCTGACCCTCTAGGTCTGCCTCTCCTCTAACTCTTCCCTCTTTGCACACGTTGCCACCCGTGTCTTTTCCAGCCCATCCTCCGCCCTGTGCACCGACATATATATACTGTACGTGCTCGTTCGGTTCAGCCTGTATCCTCAATCAGTCTCCGCACATCCATCTAACGTCTTTTCATCCAGCCGCTACCTCCTTTCGCGCTCTTCAACAGCCTTCAAAGTCTCCGGCTCCGGGGTGGCGTAGACTTTTCACTTCTACTCGTGAGTCCCTCTTGTCACCCGTTTCCTATCCCTCGTATCCTCCCTTTTTACACTCTACCGGATTCTATACTCTTTCCTCATTCCACCTAATCAACCCACGTTTGAACCCTAACTAGGGGGAACACTAGAATGGACTATTGCCCACTGTCTAGTGCCGTTTCCCTTGATGCGCGTACTCGTGAATAATTCTGTGCTTATTTCCCTTATCTCTCGCAGATAACAAGGCGTCCGTTCTGTGTGGCAGCGTCTCCCAATGTTTCTCGGTTCAGCTCGGTTCCCCGAGCATGATATGTCTAAGTTGCGAGATCTGCCCTCCCCATGTTTTGTTCGCTTCCCGCTGTCTTCTGTGTTTTCCGTTCCCCGCCTCCATGTCCCGTTTGGGCCATGCCCCGCTTCCTCCGCTCCCGTGCCCGTCCGTGCCCCCTCGGAGAGATGGCCTTCTGCTTGGCGCTGTGTTCCGCGCTCTTCCAAGGCTTGTTCGGGCCCCACGGTATGTCCTTTCCAGTAGGTGCCTTCTCGCTATGTTTGGCTACACTGCTGACGCCCTCCTCCCCGGTATGTTTTCTGCTGTGCTCCACAGTCTTCCTGTTCTAGATGCTCCCGCGTGCCGAGCGCGCGAGTCCCGTCCCGTCCTCTGGCACCTCGCACACTCTCCAAGACTATACGCGTCGCCTTTCGCGCATCCCCCGCGCTGTACCTTGTCTCACCCTCTTCGCGCGCGTCCATCCATCTGCTTCCAGCTCTCGCGCCCCCTCCGCGCGACGTATTTCGTGTTCTCTGACTGTGCGGTTTGGCCGCGCGCAGCTGGCGCTGCACTTCCTAGCTACGCTTGGCATCAAGAGCTGGCGGCAGAGGATCCATGGTCATCGCGCGCGCCGCCACGAAAGCGCTCTTCGTATTCTCGGTGAATCGTATGCCATGCATACCAAATGGTTTGTCTCAGAAGTTCTGTGACCACGAGGTGCAACGGACGATGCTCGAGCTTCTTCGGGATCAGTCATTGGTATGTCTGAGGTCTTTTGTGCATGCTGAATCCCTGTTTGAATCATCCCTGCTGCCGGGGAATGTCGTACTTCGGGTCATCTCTGTTGGTCCCATATGAACCCACAATGGTACATAGTGTAACGCATGCACCGTTCCCTACGAGGTAAGATATAAGCCGAGCGTTTTGACGTTCGGTCTGCTCTACGGAAGCTGACGTCGTCCGGACGTCAGGAACATTCCATCAGCAGTCAGGCACCAATTTGGATGACCTGTGGAGTGCTTGAGGATGGAGAAGCCACACCTTCCCATTCCCAGGAGGGAATTCGAAGTTCCAGCGATAAGTATTCGTCCAAGATGATATCATTCGTTCAGAAAGTGCGAGATGAGCAGACACTACAAGGGTACTATCAAGAACATATGCGAGGCTGCGGCTTGGAACTTAGGATTCGTGCGAAGACTCGGCGTTTGACTCCTCGGCATCTGACTGGTCATCCCGACGACCCCGCTTCCGGGGGCGACCGGTCTCCTTCTCAGCGTTGGCCCTCCGCCGGTACTGCTTGCGGGTCTTCCCCTTATCATTCCGTTGTTTTCGAGTGGCGACCTGTCCGGCTTGGAGCTTCTCCTCGTAGTCTCGACGGCGCTCGGCACGCTCAGTAGCATTGAGACGTCGAAAATAACACTCGCCGTTGTCGAGAGCATCACGGAGTTTCTTGAGAGGCTCGATAGTGGTCGGAAGGCTTGATGGGCAGGCGAAAATCTCGTGAGTCCAGCCCTCTAGCGTTAGGCCATCCTCGATGACGACAACCTTCTCATAGTCCTTGTAGTGCATCGTGGCATCCTTCTTCCCTGTCGCGTCCGCTTTGCGAGAGTTAACGATTGACTAATCCATTAGGCGGGAAGAGAGACTCACCATACAATGTGTTCATCTTCGCACGGATCTCATTCTTCAGCCATTCAGCTTGATCGCGAACCGTGCGGAGAAATGCTGTGGAGTAGGATATAAGTAGTTGACAATAGCAATCAGAAAAGGTTACATACTAAATAGCTCGCAACCGGCAATCGAGAAGGCTTCGAACTGCGAGCCAATTACCTCCACGTCCCACTTCTTGATGGCACCCGTTAGGTAGCGGTTGATCGGAGTGCTTGTGAAGAACCACTGAGGGCGCAACTCATATTCAGTGTTGTTCCGGACCAAGCCGACGAACGCCTCGATACCACAACGGCATTTCAGGGCGATTAGCTTGAGTAAGAGTGAGCATGCGGCCCCCGACGGTGAAGCCCAGGACTCACCATGTCCATGATGCGACGAAATGTGCTCATCACGTCCTGCGCCCGACCCTTTTGATTGACACGGATTCCAAATGATCGGGAGTCACGCTCCTCCTCCAGCACCTCGCACAAGTCTCGCTTCTGCTGGAGCGTAAGCTGGTCGTATTCCTCGCGGTGTTGCCGCTGGAGGTCAAGGAGGTTGGTGGCCTCGCCCGGGTCTACGTCTACAAGTTCAAGTGAGATTCAAAGCGTCAACGCACGACTGCAAGTGATGAATGCTGAGACTCACCGCCATTCTTGTCCTTCGCCAATTGGTGAGACCAAGCGTTGTAAGCATTCGGCTTACGCTTCTTCTGCAAAGATGCTCCGCCGCTGAAGATTAAACGAAGGTAATAGTCCGGCTTGTGACCGCAGGTCTGGGAAAGATATTGGGCCTTGCTCTCCGCAAACCTGTAGACCTCCGCGATAGTTGACTCGACTTGCTCGTTGCGGTCTGCTGCGGACCGCGCCATATTTGCGCGCTGAGCCTCGGTGAGGGTGACGGTACTGCGAGATTTCGACTGGATAGGCTTCGCTGCGACAATCGCCGCTGGACCGTAGGTGATTTCTGAGGGCCTGACACTGGTCGCCATCGCGGCTGAGGAAAAAGAGGTAGGGGGTCAAGGGCGAGAAGCTCGACGGATACCGTCATTAACCATTTGCTTGTCTTAAGAGTTGACTTGACGTTCGAAACGTGCTGGCAAGTCCAAGTTTCAAGTGAAATGTCACCCACAGAAAAGTCAAGTCAGTTACGCATTCACAAGATAAGTTCAAGCAACCGATGGGGTTGCAGGCGTGACCTTGTCAAATTTCGGCTGGAGAAACGCAGCCAGTTCGAGACAAACTTTAAAAAAATGTGAAGTCCCACTTCTGCGTCTCGAGAAGGGACGGATCATGTGTACATTGATTTTATGTCCAAGAACAGGATATATGCGAGACTGATTAGGCGACAACAGCAACAGTTCGGGGAGAGCGGAGCGAGCAGCATGTACATTGTGAAGCGAAACACTGTCAACGGGGACCACGACCGCGATGGAAGCAAATCGGACTCAAGAAATTTTCACCACCTCGCAAAGTCCCCGCTACAAAGAAGGAAGGCCCGAGTCCTGACGCATAGCCTCCACGAGGTCCTGTGCGACAGCCTCCGAGCAGCTCGGCAGGAAGCAACGAATGGCGCTGAGCCACCTCTCGGGTGGGAACTCAGTCTCAATTCTCGCGATGATGCCGTACGCGCCGTTGGGGAGGTTGTGGAAGACGATGCAGTGGTCAGTGAAAAAGCCGACGATAATGTTTGATCCCCGAGACGACGTTGGGGGGGCAGAAGGGCGGGAAGATCCTGCGGACTGGCTCGCACTGCTCGACGACGAAGCCCCACTCCCATGGCTAGCACGCGGAGCGCCTGTAGCTGGCTGTGCTCCGCGCTGCAGGAAAAGGGGGACCAATCGAGCAGCATGCCGCGAAGGCGTGGGCGATGCCGAGCTAGCGGTTACGGAGGAGACAGACGAAACCGACGAAAGCGAACTTGGAGAACGTGACCGATTACGAGGGGTGTTCTTGCCCTTGCTCTTGTTCTTGCCCTTGCCCTTGTTGCCACCAAAGGTGCCAGTATGAGACGGGGTCGAGGGGTGTGCGCTCTGGGAGCGTGGCGTCGGAGACCGCATGTCCATGTCGCCTAGAAACAACTTTGTTAGAACACGTCAACGTCGACATGAACACGAAATGAACAGGCTTACGGGTAAGTAAAGCGTGCAAGTGCTCGATCTCTTGAACTTGCGTAGTGACGATGCTTTCGAGCTCGGCGACACGGCGGCGCAGCTCGTCAAGCTCCGATGCAGGGCTCTCTGGAGTCTCGCGCAACTGCATCCCCTCCATGTTCTCAACCATGACGGCGAGGTCTTCGGCGGTCCATGGGTCTTTATCGGAGTCGTATTCAAGTTTGACGTCCGGCCTATTTTCAGGAGAAATATACTTGGGGACGCGAGGCGTGTTCGGAGGCGCAAATACACGGGGTGATCGGACAGTAGAGGCGGAAGGAGCGTGGGCATTGGGGGTGACAGACCTAGTAGCAGACGCAGCAGTCTCCGTCGCGGACGCAGCGGGGAGAGGAGGATTGATGGGCGGGGGAATGTTTTGAAGGAACCTAGCGATGATCTCTTCGAGTGTGCCGGGGGTGCGACCGGGGAAGACGTGGTACGGCGTCGAGGATCGAGGGATGAGGTCCTCACAGACGGTGCGGTCAGAGGGCTGTCGTGGCCTCGATGGATCATAGAGCCCCCCGCCCTCGTGAAGGCTCTTCGCCCGATCCCATCTTTCCATGACGAGCACGGCAAATCCTTCAGCCACGTACTGGACGACGCGGGCCACAACGACGTTGAGGGTGGGGAAGTCGCGCACGATGGAGGGGGGGTAGTAGACGTCGAGCCTTGCCTCCTCTATAATTGCGGGCGTGTCAGGAGGGCGCGTTCCCGGCAAGTGCACGAAAATGCTTGCACCACCGGACAGCCGATCGAGCCATGTAAGCTTGGAACCGAGTTGTGAGTAAACAGGCAAGCGGGATCGACAAGCCAGACTCACATGGTCCATGACAGTGATACGAAAGTAACGCCGCAGATGATCCCGCCAGTTGCGTCCTTCGCCTCCATGAGCAACGTAATGGCTGGGGTGCAGAGCGCCGGGCTCGACGTGATGCTGACCATCGTTGGTGCCACCCTGAGCAAGGAAGGCGATTGCCATGGCGAAGAGACGGTCCTCGGGGATGTTAGTTAACAGAGGTTGCGTCCGGAGGTGCTGAACGATGGACCAGACCCCCACCGGTGTCATGCGACATTGGTTGAATGGGGTGGGTGAGGTTGGGTGCGGTTTGGCCTTGCGAGGGGGCATGGAGAAGTCGAGAGCAAAGGCGAGGGAACGGAGACAAGGGAGCTGAGATGAGGGGACGGAGACGAAAGGGCGGAGATGGGGGAACGGAGACGTAGAGAGCGAAAGTCAGTGGAGAGAAACGTCGAGAACGAAGGGGATAGACGGAGACGTCAAGAGCGAAGGGGCGGGGACGGAGTCAGAGGAGGGTGCCGTCGAGAGCGAAGGGGAATGGAGGATAACGATACGCACAGAGCAGCCTTTTTAAAGCCCGAGCACACCCACGTTGACCCTAGCAAGAGGGCACAGTTTCGATACCGCGGTTGACTTTCTCGTCGAGAAGGTGTAAAATTGCACAACAGAAAATCTATTTGACTCGTTCGTGGTCAGCTGCAAGGGAACGCGCCGAAAAGAGGCCAAAAGGCGTACTTCGTTTCACTTTTGAGTGGCACCTTCTGCAGGGAGTACGAGTATCCACAGGAACGAGGCTAAACTTCCATGACGACGTCAAGCTGATATGCCAGACTCGTCGGAGGCACAGCGCATCTCTGGCCCCGTCCACGATGGACTTACAGAGCAGTAAACCCCCAGCTATGCACAAAAGTTCCTGAATAACATACGATGTCGAGACTGACGAATTTGACGATTGTTGTTGATTTTTCGGATCCGGTCGTCGGGCTGGCAAGGGGGCAACTTCGGCAGAGCAGATAGAAGACATGATTGTAAAGCGAATGGGAAGGGCAGTTTCTTGAAGTGTCGAAGGGACTCCGAAGAGAATCAGGAGTCAGGTCGCCGTCACGGAGCAAGAGACATCGTCGGCGCTTCCGGTGCCTCATTTCCCTCGCGCGCTCTCCAGCACGCGGAACGCAGTACGCCATGCAGACCAACATTTATTGCTATCCAAGGTTGTCTATGAAATCTACAAATAACCCTGCTTCCCCGTCATCATCCACCCCAGGTAAGACTGCGTCTTCATCGTCAGATACATCATTGCTACTGCCATCGCCGCCATCGCCGCCTGGAGCCAAGCACGCCCAAGATGGAAGGGCGATGTCTTCCAACCCCGGAACATTGCGCCCAACTCGTTTCCCCGCGGCGAGCTTCCCGGAGAACCCCGGCAACTGCGAAGTCTGGTAGAGACGTGAAGTAATGCGTTCGCTAATCCGGTCCTCATACGTCCAGCGCAGCTCAAGCTCGCGCGCGAGGGCGGGGTCCTCAAGGGATACGGAACGGATAGCAAGTTGGTAGTCGTAGTGGCGATCAATGAGGGAGGTGAAAGTTCGCGGAATCTCGACATTTAGACGGGCGATTTCCTCGTGTGCACGTTTGACGTTGAAATACAAGTTCATAGCTTGACTAGTGATGCGCTGCGCCCAGGGGAACTGGCGGATATCTTCACGGGTCTCTCGAAGAAGGTCGAACTCCGCTAAAGTTACCATATCCATTACCTCGTTCCAAGACAGCGTTGGCCGCTGAAGGTTCACCGCGCACTGATTGAACTCAGCGAGGGCGGTTTTGATGGCTTCTGCACGAGCCTTCAGTGCCTTCCCGATCTTCTCCCGAAGCTTATAGCCTACACCATCCTTTCGTCACAATATTCCGAGACAAAGATGCAAGGGACTTACCTAAGCCGCTTACCCCCAGCTTTGTGAGCTCGAAGAGGCGTTGAACAACAAGCCTCTCCAGATTGTCAATTGCGAGGCGATATTCTCGCTCCACAAGCTCACTGAGTGCGTTATCATACTCTTTGGAGCCCGGTTTCCAACGCTCTTGCTGCGAAATGTTGAGGTTATCTTCCAAGATGAGCACGCGTTCTTGCGCCGTTTCCCAGCGCGTGAATGCTGCCTTGGCACGCGTGTGGAGCTGCTTGAGGTGTTGCTCTTGCTTCTGTGCTAATTGCGGATCGTTCACATTGATAATCTTGTCGGCAGAGTCAACCGCGGTTTGCGCAGCCTTGGCATTGGACCTGTGCAAAGCGCCATCTCAATGTACGACGTAGACCCAGATTTAGAAAGCATACCCTGCCTTCTTAAGCGCCATCAATGCTTGCACGTACTCGATTCCGTCCGTGACGTGCTTCGGTTCCCGTTGGCACCTCTCGAGGTACTCGCGCTCGTCGCAAAGGTACTTCTCGCAATCATCACCGGTGATATTCAACCGCGCAGCAAGCTCAGCAAAGGCAGCACCGTCATTCTCGAGGATATCGAGGGCTTGTCTGTAGTTCTGATAGATGAAGTTACCTGTGAACGCGTCAAAAAAATCGAGGTAATGGAGAAGAATGCCACGTACCCGTTTCAGCATGCTTCGCATCACTCCAGAACGCTACAAACTGGGCAATGCTCTGATGCCGATGGAACGGCGTGGACAACCGCGTGCCCGCCGCAAGACTATTGGACGACGAAAAAAACCGCTCATTACCCTCGAAATCCTCCTTCCCAATGCCTTCAACATAGAGCGGCAAGAATTTGACTTGGCATCGGCGGTTGTGGCTGTGGGCGTGGAAAGCAGGGGTACAACGAACTGGAGGCGCGCAGCGCTGGCGGTCCCGCTGTGAAGGCGGCTGTTGCCTACCGTCTTCGTAAACTCACAGCCAATGTCATACCCAACAACGATGTCCTTTCCATACACCTTGATGAGCGTGGAGATGGTAGCTAATCCGTACTTCATCCTGTACAGCATGTTAGTCAAAAATTATAGCTGCGTAGACAGTTGTCTTACAGCTCGCCGCTGCGAATCATGTCACACATGACCAGCACATGCCCATGGCGGCAAAGACAAACGAATACCCCACTCACGGCGAACAGGGCAAACATCTTCTTGCGCGCTTCAGGGCCAGCGTTCCGCCATCGCTCCTCACACACAGAGGGCTCGTCCGTGATCGCGCTGCCTTCTGTGATGTCGACGTTCTCGAGGACGTGATCTTCGCCAGCAGCTGGAGCCTGTAATGAATTGTTAGATTGACCACAGCTGCGCTAGCACGACGTACCCGCTTTGCATTGTTGACTTCATCCTTGTACGTGTCAACAACCTCCGCCGGGATGAAAAGGTCAGTCGGCACACGACGAGAGTCAATGCGAGGGGTTCCACCGCGAAACTTGCTGTCAACGAGTTTGAGTGATTGATTACCGTCCATTGAGACGAGGAGCGAGAACTTGAGCTTTGGCTCATCTTCGAGCTTGTACAAGCACGGCGCACACGCGTTAAGCATCCGCGAATTCTCCCCATCTTGCCTCAGTACCTTGCGGACGCGGGAATCAATGCCAGCCAGGATGTCGAGATACTGGTCATAAGCGATGCTGAACTGATCGACAAGCGTCCGTTGGTAGGGGATCTACATCCTGTTCTTACTAAGCCCCCTCACTAGTCCAGAGAAGACTTACTGAGTGCAGATAGCAGAGCGCGCGGACCTGCGCTTGAAGACTGAGACGGGGGCAGACCCGATGGAGCTGTCGATAGGCCTCTAGTGTTTGGAATGCAATTGCCACAGTCGGCGCTGTGGGGGCGTGCCCAGATAACCTTCACGTGCGAGAACGACGTTGGCAGGCTCACTTGCCGAGCGACGCCTGAAGGTCCGCTTTGATGTCTCTGGAGGACGGCAGACTCTAGGCCAAGTACCATGCAGAGAGTGCTAAAAACACTCACCAAAGAAATCGACCAGAATCATGTCGAAAGGTGGCAGCGAGTCTTCCAGCGCTGGCGCCCCTTCATCCTCCTCCACGACACCGAGCCCCGCCTGCCACTCAAGATACGCCGCTGTAACCTCCTCGCGCTGCAGTTGCCATTGGAGATTGCGGCGTTCTGTACGGTCATACCGAAGCCGAGTGTCGACACATTTCCTACATGCAGAGTCATCAGTGTGGAGGATACACGGCTTTTGCTCTAGACATGCCGTTTTGATTCCTCGAACAAGGACCGACAGAGCTCGTCTTCTCCACCCTCGTGGCTGAGAAACATAGCCTCCTCCCCAGGCGGCACCATGTGCATTGCAAGATGTTCTTCGTCATCCGAATGTTCCTCCCCGCCATTCAGGTCCGCCCACGCCTGACGGTCCTCGAAGCTCATGCCTGCACCAGAGGCCCCAAAGCTGTTACATGGAGCGGATGACGATCAGAAATTGACACGTACCAGATATGCGGTCAAACCGCATCCGTTTCGCCTGCTTGCGTCGCTCAGCTTGTTGCGACAACTTGAGAGTCTGCTTGTTCGTGTGGTGGAAGCCGAAGGGGCCGGTAGGAATGTATATGTCGACTGCGCCTGACACGCCACCCTTGTTCTTGCGTTTCCTGGTCGACATAGTCGTTAGATCAATAGGGAGAGCAGAGTAGAGGAGGAACGTATTCCTAGAGGAGATGGAAAGAAGGAGAGAACCGGCGCTACAAACTGCCAGCACCGCACATCCACTTCAGGAAGCTGATGGGCGCTCTCCATGGAGAAGCTCGAGCATCGTCCGTTGCACCTCGTGGTCACAGAACTTCTGAGACAAACCATTTGGTATGCATGGCATACGATTCACCGAGAATACGAAGAGCGCTTTCGTGGCGGCGCGCGCGATGACCATGGATCCTCTGCCGCCAGCTCTTGATGCCAAGCGTAGCTAGGAAGTGCAGCGCCAGCTGCGCGCGGCCAAACCGCACAGTCAGAGAACACGAAATACGTCGCGCGGAGGGGGCGCGAGAGCTGGAAGCAGATGGATGGACGCGCGCGAAGAGGGTGAGACAAGGTACAGCGCGGGGGATGCGCGAAAGGCGACGCGTATAGTCTTGGAGAGTGTGCGAGGTGCCAGAGGACGGGACGGGACTCGCGCGCTCGGCACGCGGGAGCATCTAGAACAGGAAGACTGTGGAGCACAGCAGAAAACATACCGGGGAGGAGGGCGTCAGCAGTGTAGCCAAACATAGCGAGAAGGCACCTACTGGAAAGGACATACCGTGGGGCCCGAACAAGCCTTGGAAGAGCGCGGAACACAGCGCCAAGCAGAAGGCCATCTCTCCGAGGGGCACGGACGGGCACGGGAGCGGAGGAAGCGGGGCATGGCCCAAACGGGACATGGAGGCGGGGAACGGAAAACACAGAAGACAGCGGGAAGCGAACAAAACATGGGGAGGGCAGATCTCGCAACTTAGACATATCATGCTCGGGGAACCGAGCTGAACCGAGAAACATTGGGAGACGCTGCCACACAGAACGGACGCCTTGTTATCTGCGAGAGATAAGGGAAATAAGCACAGAATTATTCACGAGTACGCGCATCAAGGGAAACGGCACTAGACAGTGGGCAATAGTCCATTCTAGTGTTCCCCCTAGTTAGGGTTCAAACGTGGGTTGATTAGGTGCTCATTCGCCCTCCTCAGTCCTTGTACCCGCCACCTTTTCCCGTCGACCCTTCTATTCCCCGACCCTTCCCTGGTTTCCTCCCAACGCCTTCCCCGAACAGCACCACGCCTTCCTGGTGCCCTTGACACGATCACTGCCTGCACCACTGGTGTTCTCTCCCAACACGGAAGAGCCACTACTCCCACGGACGCATACATTCCTTCCACTGGGTGCGTTCATGCGGCTCACCCATGGAAGCATCCGAGGCTGTAGCTCATCACTTTCCAACTGTCATCTTACCTCTTGTAAATCAGTCATCGCCAACGTTGTAGTCCGGCCCTCCTACCACTTCTCTGCAACAAGTTTCAAGTGCGTCATTGACACCGTGATTAAACCAATTGTGACAAACAATCTATTTGACAACTCTATCTTCAGACATTCGCATCCATCACCGTAAAGCCCCACACTCCCATTTCCATCACCCCGTACTACCCTACAACTTCCAACGGTAAGCCCCATGTTCGTGGCTCATCTTTCGCACGAGCTCATCCCTCTGCTCTTCTAGAAGGGAGTCCGCCCGGCTGACCTCATGGACCTTTATTCATCCTGGTCCCACCCTCGCTCTCACAAATCGGTGCTCCCGACCTCGTTGCAACGTAACCCTAATATTTCCTGCCCAATACCTATACCGCGTCGCCAATCCGGAAATCTACCCCCTTGCTCCCCTACACGCGGTCAGGGCTCTCCAGAACTCGTCTTTAACTTTGACCTCTCAGTATCCCCAGACGGATCCGATGAAACTACCCACGTTCAGCCTCATAACCGTAGCACAAGTGTGCGACGACCTCCTCGTCAAAAGACGCTTTACACTCCGCTCGCTATCTTAGGTACCAACCATCAGAATATTGCACATCCTTACGCCCATGAACCTTTCCTTTACCCCATCCCTAAATTGCCACTGTGCGACGAAGGGGGCATGTGCACGCACAAGTCAGACATACAGGCCAACCAAGCTGCTGCGAAGGAGCAGATCGCTCCAATGCCTCCACCAGCCCGGATTTCCTCAATCCCGTTGCTCTCGTCGCTCTCTTCCTTTCACTCCTCCGACCCGTCTTATCCTCCATCGGATTCTTCCTGGCCGCTTGGCACTGACGGTGACTCTTTCCTTTCGTCGGCGTTCCATGAATCCGTTGTCCCTTCTACCATCACCTCACCCTCCGTGTCATTCCAAGACATGGAGCCTTCTTTACTCCCTCCACCCACTCTACGCCAGGAACCCTCACCTCCTCGCCTTCTACCCTCTGATATGCACACTCAACAAACCGTTCCCAATCGACGAGTTACACTCCATCGCACGACTACTGCTGCCCCCATTGTCTCACTCAGTATTGCGCAGGCGGAGCGCTCGCATCGGCCTTTGCGCATGGGGAGAGGCGGGCGCTCGCGATCACCAGGCCTAGGCTCTTGTCGCGTTCCACCTCGGCCAAGACGTAGTTCAAGTGCCTCCGCGGGACTGGGCCTCGAGAAGTTTCGAGAGCCTGGCAGGCATTTGGGCACCGTCATCGGGCGCGGTGCTAGCAGGGTCATCAGCATGTTTGAGTATGGATATGCTGGTGCGCGCTCCCTTGTGAGCGACGAAGACATCGAAAGGTCGCTGGAGAAAGATCCAGTCAGCAGGCTGCCAGGAGCTGACCGCGGCCGGAAACGGGAGGACCAGCACGAGAAGGATAGTGTGCAAGGCAGCGGCAATCCCGTGCTCGAGAGAGGCCGACCTAGAGCCCCGTGCTTCCGCTCGGGGTGCTCCTAACGCTACTCACACCTATGCACTCCTTGGCTGGCAGTAGTTGGGCACGACAAGTGAGTCCCACTGACTAATGCCGGCGCGTTGACCCACTGAAAGCCCAGCTTGCAGGTGTCTAACTGGAAAAGTTGAACCACGACCGACCGCTACCAAGGACAACGTGGCCACTGACACGTAACTCGTCACACCCCTCCCCCATGACACTTTGCTGCCCAATTCATTTTACAGCATAAAAGCCCCTCTTCCACCACTATTCACGCTTCTCGTACTCTATGGCAGTGACGACCCTCGACACCACCTCTACTCATCTTTCCTAGATCATTTGCATGAAGTTTCGACATCAGCACTCATCCCGGCATCAGCATTCTTATTGGAACCACAAGGACTAGCGCATCTTTTTCTGTATATCCCTGTCTCCATATTCCTGACATGGCCCAAGCAAGGCATCTGCATCGTCATCGACATCCCATGCATTATCCACCACCAATCGTCATAGAGCTTTACCAACTTAGACCAACTCAGGACTCGTAACAACACTCGCATAATCACTGTCATCCTACATCTATAGAACTCGTATCATACATACTTTGTTCCACCCCCCCTCCAGTATTTTTTTCATTTATGACGCTCTGGAAGAGTTTCCTACCCTATTCTCCATCTGAGCCATCTGGTCTTGATCGACTTCGGAAGGCGTTTGTTTGTGCGCCATGGATAGTATTTTTCTTACACCCTGACTCACATCACCCCAGCTGCGTCATTATAGGGATATCTAATATGTATTGCCATTACAACAGACCCTGCCAGCTGTCCAAAATGTGTGCTCCATTGCCCACTAAGACCAATATGTAACATGTCACCACGAAAGCGACTAAAAGCCAAAAATTACGATAGAAGTTATGTGATGATATATCACCAGCCACATGCCCACCCAAACACGCTCTCAAACGTGAATGGCCAAAACACATCCCCCCGCATTTATCACCGCCCTATGTAGGAACCATTCAATTGCGAGCATCGTCCAGCCTCTGCTCCTCGGTAAACCCTCAGTGTCCCAAGGGCTTTCCGCCACAACATCCTGCTACCCCCACCCGCTCACAGCCCAAGAGGGCAGTTGGTGACGTGGAATACACCGGGGACATGCACGTCCCGAATACAACTTTCCACCATCAAGAACACTGAGCAATAACCTTTCGCATGCTTACGAAAAGCTGCGTTCAGTCAGCCCGCTCGCTGCGTGCGCAACGGTCTATTAGTTTCCTCTGCCTTCCTGTTTGTGATAGTTGACAGCTTTCATTCATAAACAAATGCATGACACACCACAGCTCCTCTCCAGCAGCCTTACACATCACCCTCGCCAACCCCTCGCGCTCGAGGCAGAGACACCTGGCAGGGAACACTTCGCAGCGACCGACTGCACTGCTCTACACGAGTGATGAATCGTGCGTCCAATGTGCGAAATCGAGAACGAATCTCTGTTGGGACATCCCGTAGGAATCGCAACTTCGCTACATGGTGAACCGAGTCGAGACGCCGCTGTAAAGGCCCTCAACAGGATAACGCGTCGAAGGAAAGAGCAGGAAAGGCGGTACCGGGCTGCCGGGTCAACAGAGGTGCGACAATGCCAAGCCTGTGCGACGAGAGTCTCGTGCTGTTCAAGTATAGGAAGGACAGAAAAAACTATGGGAAACGCGCAACAAGCAGGTCTTCGCAGTCCAGCTGAAAATCAAGGATAGCCAGGCTCTGCCAAGTGGTGTCGTAGTCCAGGCTGGGTGCCAATGCATGTTCGCGCAGTGTGCATCACTGTAAGACGGGTTCCGAATAGCAACTCATCGAATGTAGTGGAGGTTGGGATGGTACGCAATGGGTGACAAAGCCCACCTTCCTGTGATAGAAGGGTAGGAGTTGGGGGCGGTTGAGCGAGCACGGAGGAGCTATGCGTACGACGGGCCAAAAGCCTGCCGCCACATACCCGCCCCCCCTTGTGCATAACTTCTAGGCCAAGTTGGGCGCACCTGTCCCTCAGACAGGGTCGCCTACACGCACGTGCACCCTGTGCCACTCCGGAGCAATCTGCTACGCTATCTCTCTCTGTGTCTTCCCGTGTGTTCTCTGAAGTCCAGATGGCAGATGACCGCCCTGCACCCTGATGCAATCGCGCCACGAAGCCATGCCCCTTTCGCTGCGCATTCCAGCGCTTCCAGGTCATGTCCTGCGAGACAGTTGTCTTGAGAAGAGACAACTCGTCACGCGGGACCTCTCTGCGGCGAGCCAAAGTCGGCATAAATATCACCGGGTTGAGAGACGTCCTCCGAATGTGGCCCTGTGACCTAGAGGACGTCCCTCTGGAGTGAGTCGGAGACTCGGGATCCATCGGACTCTGTGTGGATGCTCGGCTACTCCGAAGAGTGGGAGTACACACCGTGAGAGTATGCACGAGATATAGCATCCGAGGAGACACTGATCGCAGAATCAAGCAAGGGAGCAATGGAAAGCAGGATGACCGATGACGGTCTGTTCGTGGCCGACCCGCTGGTGGCTGCTCGGACATAAAGTCAACCCGATTTGCGTGACCCACTCGTCCTCCACATGCGTCCCAATAGATAGGTCCGCGACGCCTCCCTAGTGCTCGCGGACGAAGCCAGCCCTATGTGGGAGGCATCTCGCGCGTACCGGCGTTGCTCTCCCTCTCCGCTTTGGTCGGCCATACGTGGAGCACGCGCGCAGCGGTGTTCTGTATGTAACGAATGCAGGCCACGACGAAAGCGAAGGCGGGGTTCCGGGAGCGAGGCTGGCGGAGATCTGTTTGTTCTCCCAAGCAAAGAGCTGGCTGTGGCTCGAAGGCAAGGCACGTGCCGAGGAGGCGATGAAAAGACACGGTGGAGGAGTCAATGCAGGCAAAGGCCTGTGGATGACGTCCAGAACAGACAGCAGACAGTCTTGCAGGATCCAGACGAGGTGGACGTGCGCACCTAGATGTCCAAACAGTCTCGTACATGGAGTGTCATTGCTCAACCACGGAGATGTGCCATTCTCCCATGGTGTGGACGTCCCGAAGCAGAGCTTGAGTGCGGATGGGGCCGCGTAGAACTTAGGGTTAGATCTCACTCTGGGTTAGAGAGCGGAACGTGTGGCTGGGGCGACGCGTCGGCGACCAGGAGAGCGACACCGGCCACCTGAACGAGGACTTGGAGCGTTGGAAGCCTTTGGAAGAGCGCAGAGGAAGAAAGGAGACAGAATACATACGCTGGAGAGCAGCTGAAGCATGCGAGGGCGGTCGGACTGTCGTCGTCGGGAGCAGGTCGTCGACGCCTCCGACTCCCAGCCACGCCCCCGCCCCAACCACCCCTCTTGGCGCCCGACAAACAACGCGTCAACAATCAGCCACTCCCGCGTCTCCGCCAACTTGAACGAGCAATGTCCGAGTTAATGCGTGCTTGTACCCTATAGTACTTCATTATAACGTGTCTAAGCTGCGTGTCCTCGCGTTAAAGCCGTCTCTAATCTCCATGGCCATGGGCGAGTCTAGTATCGCCACCTCCAAGTCGTGCCCGTCAGCAACACGCACACCCCATAAGCTTCAGCTCCGGAAAGGTACCGTGCGCAGGCCCACCGGCCCCGAACATCCTCCGCAGGTCGTCCGCAAGCTTCTCAGGCTGCTCGTAGGCAGCAAAATGGCCCCCTTGATCGTGGTCCGACTGGAAGACGACATTCCCCAGCAAACGCATCCACCTAATATCGAGCATAAGCGATCCACCATAAGCTCAGTAGACACCAGAACGTACGATTTCGGCAGACGGGCAACCTCCCGGGGGAAATGCGATATTCCCAGTGGTACCGATCTCCAGCGTATGCCTCGGAAGAAGTTCTTGTTGCCACCCGTCATCTCGTAGTACATCCGCGCTGAGGCCGTCGGCCCTGCACGTGAGAACCAGTAGATCGATACCCACTCCAGCACTGATAAACGTACTTGTCAGATTCACAGGACGCCGCCACTGAGGCTCAGACATGGGGCTTACCTTCGTCATCGGTCCAGGGATACCCGTCGGACCAATTCACAAGCTTCTCATATATCCACGCCAGCAAACCCACCGGAGAGTCTGCCAAACAATGTCCTATCGTTTGGGGCTTCGTGGCTTGTTGGATCATGTACCCGCTACCCTCATGGAAATGACGCTTGGTCTGCGCAAGTGCCTTCTGCGCTTGCCTGTCGAAAGGGTACGCAAGCATGTTAAACAACACGCGTGGTTGAGACAGAAGCGCAGAGGCTCCAACGTCGGTTCTTTCATAGGTACGGACGAAGAAGTGATTAGATGTATCTCAAGGTGAGCGTAAGAGCACGAGGACCCAGCGTACATCGGGCAGTTCGTGTGCCAGGCCTTGATGTGTTGATGTCCGTACTTGGTCACAGCGTTCAGACCAACCTTTGGCCCGTGAAAGAGTGGTTTCAAGCCGGGTAAAGTGCACGCACGACGTGGCCCCAATCCCCTCCCTGGTACACTGGAATGAATCCATTCGATAAAACCGTTGAGCCGTGAAACTGACAACCGCACTGACCGTAATGATTGTACCCGAGGGATAACATCAGCTTGTTGCAAACCTACGTCGAACGACGGGCGTGAGCTTCAGTTTCCGCTACATGCTGTTGAGACTCGCCTCTGCATACTGTGCACCAGCGAATCCGCGCCGTTTCGGTGCTTCGGAAAACCCGTAGCCAGGCAGACTGAGAACAACAACATGGAAACTAGGTTTGTCAACCAAGTTCGCTGTCAAGATCGGCAGGAGCTTTCGCGATTCGAGGAAATGACCAGGCCCTGTTGGCAAGTAGCTATAGGTAAGTAAACGTTCGTCAGGTGGACGGCAGGGGAACTCACATCCATGGACGAAGAGTAGAGGGATGGCGTGGGCAGTGCCACTACGTTGGACGACATAATGAATGTTGAGAGTACCGAAGCCGTCAACGTGAATGTCGCGCGTAAACATGGGGAGCTTGTTGATGGCCTCCTCAGATCTCCGCCAGTTGTAGCCATGTCACTCTCCAGCGTTTTACGAGCCTCTCGATGTGACTGAGGGGCACACCATAATCCCACCCTGCGTCTTCAAGCTCGTCTGGAAAGCATACAAGGTCGAGCTTCTTTCGGAGGAGGTCAATATCGGCGTCGGCAACGGAAAGCGTGAACGGTTGCTCTTTGACTGACTCTGACATCGGCAACTCAGTGGAGAACGGAAGAACGGACGAGGGGGCTGAGGGAGGGATGGCAAAGGCACGTATGACGGGCTTACTATTGCTATATAAGTACCGTCTGATCAAACGCGACGGCAGCAAAAATATTCAGGCAACCTGTAGACAAGTGATACTAATAGGGTGAGCTTAAGGTTTTTGCGTGGGATCCTGCGGAATCTGACCCGAAGCGAAGACTCAGGCCTCAGGCCTCAGGGTCGACTCGGACGTCGCTAGTTGCGCCCAACGGCTGCGGCCTGGCGGCGACCCTGCGACGGCCTCTCCTGGCTTTCCGCTTACACCATCCCCCCCCTTCACAGCCTGCGTGGCTGCATTGTGTCCGAGGAAACGCCAAACCTCTGACCGAACCGCGAGATGTTTTACGCGTATGGTATCCTCTTTGCATAGAACTCAAGGGCAGCTCAAGGGGCACAACATTTGGCAAGAGCATGGCCGCCCCCCCGGCGCCCAGCTGTGTCCCCGGCAACGTACGTCGCACGATGGCCACGGAGGAAACCTTTCCGTCCAGCCTCCAGGGACCAGGGTCGTGGGTTGGACGTCGAACAAATACTGTATTCCAATGCGCCATCATTCATTGATGGTTGAGACTCACCTTGATCCCTGGCATATCATAGCCACGACTCACGAGGTGGCCATAATATTAATACACTCGAGAACGCCACCATGTCTCGGTGGCACACCAAGGGGCGGGACACCTCTGTAACTTGTGTAAGAGGCTAAGAGGAGAGGCCGGAGAGGTTTCGGCGGCGTGCGCGGGCGTGGCTCCCATGAACTCCATGACATGTGTCATGCCATGATAATTCCCCCGTACCGCGTGCCGTCGAAGTACTGATCATGAGCTGGGTGACCATGGGATCACCCTTGCGTGAGGCACCGCTTGACTTCTGTTATAAGCTTTCGGATAGTGCTTGTCCTTTCCTACATGGACCGGAATATAGTAAACAGGAGTGCAAAGACATCACTCGCGTGTACGTACCGATACCAAGCTACGAATATTAGGCATATGGCCAATAGTTAATATATGATGTCCCTCCCTGACTGTCATACTGCGACAAGGGATCCAGCTTTTGAGTGTGCAGCACTGCGAGGCCGATGACTGAACGCAGAGAATAAGCAGTGATTGGGAATGACTACACTAGCAAACGTACGGTACATTGTGTAGGAGGAATATTAGAGTGAAGCTGTGGCCGAAGCATGGCCGCTGTCGTGCATCCATCGAGTAAGCCAACCATGCTCCACCTGCTGTGCCTCGAGCACCCCTTCGATCCTCTTCAGGGCGGATGCAAGCCATGTCTTCTTCCTGTTGGACAGCCGGGGGTCATTCTGCTGAATGGTCATCGACAGCGGGTCGGTCCTTTCAAGCGTGCGCTGAAACAAGGGAAGCATTGCCTGGGCCATTGCCGCCGAAGGATTTGTGGGGTTCCTGAACAAGGCCTTCAAAAGGAGGGCATTGGACACGAGATCGGAGGCGACGGGAGGTAGGTTGTAGATGCTGTAGAGAGTGGTGAACGTGATTATGTCTTTATGACGTTGCCATCGGTGGAGGGAATGTAGGATGATCTGGGCCGCGTCCAGAGAAAGGTCGAAGCCATACTTTGGGCGGTTACTGAACACTTTGACAGCGAGTCCCGGACAGCGTAGTGCGTTGCAACGCACTGGAAGGATAATAAGAAACGGTTTATGGGAGAAGAGTAGGTGAAAGGACGATGGAGCGGGTGTGGCAGGTGGCTTGTTGGACGGGGAAGAGGAGAGGGTTGGGAATGGAAAACTCACAGGCAAAGGCTACGACGGTGCTAGGCCTGAAGGGCCTCTGTGCATCTCTCCAGGAGGGGAAGAGCTCGGCGACACGATCGAGCTGCTCGGGAGTAGAAGCGAGTTGGAAAAGATGGTTCCATACTGAGGAGCGGACTTGACGTTTTGATTCGGACTTTGTGACGAGACATGCACGAGCAAAGCCGTATATATGATTGAAGCGGGCGTTGCGATCGTAGTGGCGAGGCGAAGGGACAGAGGGATTGTGAGGAGGAATGTCTACGTTGGGGGCTGAGTTGGAGATCGGGGGGGAAGGATTGGCGGGGGAGGGGTCGTCGGAGAAGAGGGAGCCCGAGGAGCCTATGACATCGCCAAAAAGGTCAGCCGAATCTGCAGTGGATGCGGAGAGCTGCTGATTCCTCTTCGAGACTAGACAAGGGGGATGAGAAGGATACCCGGGAAGGAGGAAGGGGATACTTACCTGCTGTCGTGGCGTGGATAGAACGGAGGGTGGACGGAGGGGGATATTGAATGGTAAGGCGGGGGAGGTGGAGGGAGCGGAGAGGGCGGCGAAAGGTGGCAAGGACGTGGGCCATGGTGGCAACAGCGACGGCGTAGGGAGGATGGGTGCCGGTGCGAGCTGGCCGTTGGGTCACTGCACGACGTCGACTGTCGACTGTCTGCTCAGTCGACGGTCTCCTGCCACTCTCGGCCAGGCGCCCGTCTCCAAACACGAACAAGCAAGCCTCCTCGGGCCGGGCGGTGGCAGGTACGCAGCTGGCACTGTACACTGACTGTACTTACGCATGCGCAGGTACTACCGTTACCGTCGTTACGTTCGTATCTGCACTGAACGTGAACGAATGCATCTCGTCTTCCCTGCGTCCTCCCCTCCGACGTCGTAGTATTTTAACAATCACACTCCCAGCCTACGGGAGACGTGTGGTTAGCCCTTCAGTTTCGTCCACTCACGGTGAGTGTCACTCCCAGTCTCGAGCCCAAACGACCTCTGTGCAAGACTCACGGTATGGCTTCGGGCATTGGGCCACGTTCACTGCCACTCCATACTAACCTTTCTTTTCTTTCCCAAGCTGCCCCTTCCGTCAATACGATCTACAAGCCAACGCTGCAGCATGTCCCGTCTAAGCGGCCTAGAACGCCTTCGGTCGTTTCCTAGGGCTCCCGCCCCCAACGATGACGCGACAGCTGTGAAAACGAACCTACCAGAGGACGCCGTTCGCCTATTACAGAACATCCTTGCTTATCATGTCGCAGACTATTCTGGCAGTAACGTTTTCGGGCACGAGCAGGGAAAAGGCCTAGAATTAGTCGAGGCTTTCGTGCGGACTCGGCACAGAGACCAAGACAAAGCACAAGACCGCTTGGAAGCCGTCACTGTTTGTGAGCTGCTGGTGGAACACAGTAAGTCCTTCCGCTATGGAATACCCCATTTCACAGAGAGGCGCACCATGCTAAGTCGTATCGTCAGATATGTTGAACGTCCACGGGACTTTTGCCGGTGCTTGTGCGGTACATATGGTGGACATGTGGGTGCTCTTTATTCGCTACGCACTCGATTATCTCACACCCTCTTCCCAAGCGCCACCTTCTCCCCGCTCTTTGCCTTGGCCACGGTCACAGGTTTCGACCCTTCAGGGTTTTCTACTTCTATGAATGTGATCTGGCACGCACCAGCAATCGCGTGAGTACTTCTTTCCCAGAAAAACGTCTACATCATCCTAATTGTGTTTTGATCCTTTTTAGTGGCTCAAGGCTTAGATTTGTTGGAACGTCTCTTTCCTGCAGGACAAAAATGGCATCAGCACAGTGCGAAGTGAGGATACTTGGCCAGAATTCGACGTTATGTTCACATAAAGCTTTCCCTAACAACAGGTTTATGACGTGGAAAAAGGAACCTTGATCCTTTCAGCCACGCACATAATCGCACCTATGCATGCTCGAGGAGGAGTGGTCCAGGCAGATGATCGCAAACATCGCGCTAAGCTGTAGCACCTTCCCTGCAGTGGAGATAGTTGTTCCGGCACACTGGATTTCCAACTATGTCTTCCCTTGGCTCAGTTGGTTGAGTGTCGGTATTTGTGGACACTGCCGCGGAGTTGAGATGACGCAATGTGACATACCAAGGTAGTATACACAAGTCAATTACAATTACAACACAACACAACGACAAGCAGGTCAAGTTAAAGTAAATGATTCCAAATGGTTGCAAACGAGAGTATGGTATGTAAACGGGTTAGTCGTTGTCCAGGGTCAATTGCACGTATAAGCAACGAGAGACCGCCTTTCGCTCGGTCCCAAGGTCTAGTCTTATGGAGGAGTAATGTTGTAAAAAGAAGAAAGGAGAAGCAACGATGCGACGATAGCAAAACATAGCGATGAACGAACACATTCCTTGTCTACAACATCATTGTTGGACGTCCGATTCCCATGCAGCGGCACGGCTCCACCGACGATCTTGCCAACTTCGGAAGTATCTCGAAATCTCGGCGCCATCCCGAGTCACATCATCATTGATGCACAGAAGTGCAACATCTTGGTTTCGGTCGACGGAGGCCAACATTCCCCGAACTTGCTGAAGGTTAAGCAATTGTTCGAACATGGATGGTGTGCCACCTGGAGCACGCATGATCAATAAATCGTAGTCAACACTTGGCCACAACATCCCACAGGAGAACGAAAACGCACCAATGACGTATCGATACCGTTGCATTATTCGCATAGACCACTCACGTACGCTCGTATTCGGTACATCCTTCATGACGTCGTGAAGCGCGAAACGGCCGTCACGCCAGTCAGCGACAAGAGGCAGGTGGGGAACAACGGATGATTCGTCCACAGAAAGTGGCGAATTAGACCCAGGCGAGCGACGATCCGGGTGTGGAAGTACTGCAGACAACCCAAGACGGCCGCTCGCATTAACTAACGCAACGATAACTGGTGTACTAAAATCAGCAAAAGAAAATAGAACGCAGAGGGTGTGCACGCACGACAGTCTCCGCAGTGGGGTTTTTCGAAAGCGATGTGTTGGAAAATTGCGCTAGCGGTCGGAGGACCACCTGCCAGCCCGGTGACACCGAAGCACTCATCGCGCCGGATGGTGCAAGTCCGTTTGTAGTTGTCCTTGGTGTTGAACTTCTCTGGGTCGTATCCTGGCCAACCACCAGCTCCTCGCCTCCCATACTGATTGTAAGCATAGCCGTCCAGCGAGGCTGAAGGAACAATGCAGTCGTAAGGACAAATCGCCGCGATAAATCTGCCAAGAAATACATACAGAAGTGGTACTCCGTCTTGAAGTGATTTCCTACGAAGCTTTCGTCCTTCAAGCGGTTCCCAATATGATTGGCCTTCAACGTGTCCCGTAATCCAGAGTCCACTCGCACTTCCTTGTTTCCGTCACCATCCCGCGCTCCACCAATCTCCATCCAAGCCCTTTCCGCCTCGCGATCTCCCCAGCTGTCGTCAGTGCCACCGATGCGCCCGACCACCCACGTCCATAGCAACGCCTCTCGCGAGCGCTCGACAAGGTAATGAGCGAAAATGAATGTCTGGTAGAAATCGCCATCGCCATCTTCGGTTTCGCGGAAGGCATGCATTCCCGTCTTGGCAATCGCTTCGGGCCATACAAGTGCGAGTTCTTGCAAAATAGCAAAAGAGATCGACTTCGCTTCGTGCTGAATGTAGGGTCGACGTCTCGCGCCAAAACGTCTGCCTGCAGTTTTTCCACCACAGCTTTATCTTGAATCACCATGGAACAATTGAAAACGAGCACGTACTGAGCAACCAATTTGACACCCCCATGCTCCGCCATTCGCCCTTCGTTCTTTTGTTGTCTGGCCAGTCGGGAGCGACAGT
Organism: Ganoderma sinense ZZ0214-1; assembly: GCA_002760635.1. Lineage (NCBI taxonomy): Eukaryota > Fungi > Basidiomycota > Agaricomycetes > Polyporales > Polyporaceae > Ganoderma > Ganoderma sinense. Next base: position 1,564,814 of record AYKW01000004.1, read on the forward strand.
GATATCACTCTGAATACGAAGAACAAATCCATATTCTACAACAAGGTTAGTAGAAAGCTTTTGCAGAGAAGACAGGGACATACGATGGGTATAGAATGTAACAGGGGTGAGGGGGCTCGTCATGTAGAAATCATCATTCTGTAAAGCGGTTAGGGGGGAGATGTAGCTGTGACCCGGAAGACAACGGACCATATAAATGCTGAGGATAGAGTATAAACAGGACGAGCGCAGCAACGATCAATGATTCCACTTACAAGACCTCTGAGACATCCTGCAAGTGGCTAAACTGCGATTCTATGGCGTAGCTAATAGCACGTTTAGAAGGAGATGCGCGCCGATACTAAATTGACAGACCTGTTGAAGATGGTGCGATTGTACGGCTCGAAGAAATGAGCGTGGTGAGTAAGCGAAAGCCGAATATCCCCATCTCGCCATTCTGGGGTTGTGTTGTCGCCCGTGTCAAGCCACTGCGGTTGTAGACCCAGCCGCCAGTATCCAGGACCCGGATCTGGGAAGGATCGCATAGAGTCTTCCAGATCCTCCGTCGGATAGTCAATATCAGAGGACAGGATGCGGAAACGTCGGGTATATGGGCGAAAGTTGGCCAAGACGGATCGTAGGGAATGCCGAAGTTCGTCATGGTCTCTGGAGACAAGGCATGAGAACACATGCAGACAAGGAGAACGCACGGGACAAACGTACCGAAACATGCGGGAAGGATTGTTAGACTTAATCGGTCTGTATGGGTCATCGTGGTCGTAGGATTGCGCAGCTTGTGCTCTGGCGTCCGAAAAGAGCGGATCCGAGCCATTGACCCAAGTCCAGACAACGTCGAGTGGAACAGGACCCAACCCGTCGTGACAAACTCCACCCAACGAGTAGTATCGGTCGAGACAGTGGATAGGGAGATCACGTACGGGGCGGAGCTTGGGCTGAGAAGAAGCAGGTAGAGAGTTGGGTACGGGGATTGCGATGTACGACGGGTGGTAACTGGGATTCATGGGGATCCCACCGTAGTCGAGGTCATCTTCATGGGTATTGGAGGTTTTGAGAAAGAGGATAAGGGTGATAACTGAGGTGGCGGCTATGAGAGCAAGAACAGCACGTCGGCGAGAGAAGTATGAGGCAAAGGAAGCATGTGAGGGGGTCCGGGGAGTTGGGAGGTACTCTGAGGAGGATATTCGCGTCAGAGGGATGTAGCTGGTGGTCGACATGGGCAGCCGGGATGCGCTGAAAGGGTAGATAAGTTGTGCTCGTGTGACATTGAGGGGGATATGAATAGCTGGGAGAGACGCCGGATGATCTGAGATCAGAGCTTCGATGAGCGAAGGGCGTATAGGCTTCTTGCCTTGTTGGTTGCTGAGCTGCGGATAGCGTTGAGTTCAAATGCGCAGTGCATGCTGCGCTGCCGTCTCATCGGGCCAGAATCGTGCGAGAGTGTGCGTGGCATCGGGCCTGCATTCACACCCGGAAGGATACGCAATGATGGGTTTGGATTGAGGAACTGGGGGCTAGAAGGGGAAAGAGACGTCAGACGATGAGCGATCTGTTATAGCAGTTACCGCTTGGCTCACCAGACTCATCTGGAGAGGTGTAACGTAGTCTAACTTAGCTCTCAGCGTTGTCAAAAAGACATTGCACCCACTGGCCCGGTGGGCAGCTGCCACACCTCTCTTCCTATCCCAATCCTATCCTGTAAAAGTTCCCCACACCGCCACTCGGCATCCCTATGCCGACTTTCACCCCACTAATAATAGCTATTCTTTATATAGCACGCGCCCTCCGGGCAGACCTGGACACAAACACGCAAAAACTAGCCACAGCGCCACCTGGGTGTCACCGGTGACACCCAGGTGCACAGCGCATGATAAAATGGGAGCGGTAGATCCACCGCCGCTGGCTATAGCCTACGGCCATATCCACCCCGCTTCAAGTCCTTTGAGCCGTCAACCGAGAAAAGGAGTTGTAAGAACACGAAAACGCGGCGGCCAGTCAGAACACCGCCATCAAACCCCCAAGACACCGTAGGGGGTATAAAGTCACTCCCCTTCGACCTAAGGCTCCCAGAAACTCCGGAAAAGTTTGTGCTCATACATTTCATCGTTTAAAACTCAATCTTCAGAACGAGGTGTAAGGAGAGGACAGGTAGGAAGGCGATGTGCCAGGACAGACACAGAGCAGCATTGACCCGGACTCTCCTACTGAAAAGGGATTCTCGCCGTTTGCCGTATCTACGGGGAATATAGGAAGGGCGATATCATGAGACCTTCCGAGTGAACCCGATGAGAGGAGCACCAGGGAGCACCACGCGAACATGAAACACTTGCCAGTGATGAGATCCCCCCTCAGAGATTTGACTTTACTGCTCGCAAGACCTGACCGGCCTGACCACTTCGTGTCCAGGAATAGATCACCCGTAGAGCGGACTGCCCAAGACTGCCCACCGGTGGGGATTGCCCTGAATCTAAGTACCGGAAAAGCTCGCACCCGGCAAGTATGTAGTTCCTCGGAGGGAGCATCCATGACAAGTTAACGGCGTGTCATCGTCCGGATGGGCGCTGCAGTAAGTACTTGGCGCACGATGGGCAGAGGCTGCGCGAACCGCCAGCCAAAAGCAATATCGGCAAATCCCGATTAGCGCACGTTCGGCAGCGCTTGCTCGGCGTAGGTTCGGAGCAAGCCCCTGGGAACATAGGTGTGCACGGCCGGAAGAAATTAATTAAATTAATATAGCTATGGGAGTATTTGAAATATTGTACTGATATATAATATTATATATCTATAGTAATACTGCTCTATATGCTATTATATACATTTGTACTGCTTGAAAACAGTAGTAGATACTATGTAGAGCATATACTTTGCCTATATAGTACTAATTCTAGCACAAATCTTCAAGGGTATGGAGTAAGGGTATATAAGGGTAAGGGTAAGGGTCAAAAACATGTACTCTTCAATAAACCCCCTACCCCCCAGTGAGGGGTAAGGGTTTGGGGGGTAAGGGTAGGGGGTGTCACCTCAGACACCTGGGGGTTACCCCCTGTTATTCCCTAGACTACTGGTCACATATATCCAGAGGGGTAGAGGGAATGCCAGTTAGGCCATGGCTGCATATTCCATTACTTGTAAGTGCTTATATAATTTTTGGGCCGGTGCTGACGTGCCAGTACTTCAATACTACATTTATCCTGCTTAGAGCTCCTGGATGACCAGCAAATAGTGCAACACAGGGCTTAACAATGCTGTATTTATGGAATATAGCACACTGGTGCATTGAATGCACTGGAATGGAGACAGGCAGGTGGATACCTGTTTTAAGCATTTTTGTGAGGGTCTTTGTTAAATATCTCAGTCAATATCAGGTACCATGAAGTGAAATGAGGCCTGTGGACTTTTCAGCATGGGAAGTATATTTGAGATGCAAGACAGGAATATTTTGAGCTCTGCATTGGCTGCAGTCTCATGTACACTGGTTTGACAATTTGACTAAAATTGCAATCATTCTACTGGCAAAAATGCCTCTAAAGCCAAGCCATGGTATTGTATATGTATTAATACACATTCACAATTTTTTCTGGCCTTCCAATCTTAAGAGAGAAGGAAAAAGTTGAAGAACATTGCCCAAAGTTGACCTAAGAGGTGCAGAGGCCCCTGGGCTAGTTTGTCTGTGTTAGGTAGGTGGCATTCAAACTCCGATAGGTCACAGATCGTGCATACCTATGTTCCGACTGCCAAGCCCCTTGCTCTGATGCTTGCTTCAAAGTTCATAGCACACCTTCGTCAGAAGGAGCTAGTCTCATACCAAAACCATCCCGTGTGCCTGTCGAGGAGTTTGGTATGAACCTAAGAAGGGGCTTGGTCCAAAGTCTGCTAAATGGGCAGGACATTCTGCTCCCTCATGTTCTTCCGCTTCTTTCTCAATCATTTAGTAGTTGGTGTACCATTTGTAGATAAGGGCCTGTTCAGCAAACTTGTGAGATGTAGAGGAACCAGTGCATCATCACATGGTGTACAACTGCAAAATGAACATTTACCAAGAGAGCATAGATAGTGAGTTTATACAATCAGCGTGCACCTTGCTATATCAATAGCCCATTGTTGGAGGTGATATGTGCCACTGGCCCACTTGCTCAGGTGCACTTTGGGTGCAACAGGCACATGGAGGTGCATGAGGCCCGTAGACTATGCATAAGGCTGAACATAGGTCGACCTGTAGGTGATTGGGATCTGAACCTGTAGGTTTGGCCACTTCCAGAGGTCTGATTGGGATCTGTATGAATCAAATCAACTTTTGACCTGCAACCTGTAGGTGGTAAACCTGTAAATCACAGGTCAAATCATTGATTTGATTTAGATACTAAATATGGTAGTCTTTCAGCTTATATTTAAGGTTCTAGGCTAGTATTGAATGTTATTAGCATTATCCATGCTAGAAGTGTGCTGATAGATACAGTATTAAGCTATATAAAGACATATTATCTACTAAAACCCTTAATATGTATCTTTTTTGGCTGTTGAGATGTGAATTGACCTGTAGGTTACCTATATTCAAACCTACAAATCCAGGTCACTTTCTCCAAGATGGCTGATTCAGATTCATATCTGATTCATGGCACAGGTACCTGTAACCTACAGGTCACAACCTACAGGTAAATATCCAGGTTCAAGCCAGGTCAACCTGTATGAATCACTGACCTATGTTCAGCCTTAACTATGCATGAGGTGTGCAAACAATGCAAACAGTGCACCTACACTTGGTCTTGAATAGAGTTAGTATCTCTAGGCAAGTTCACTCAATAGGCTACATTGAGTACACAATATAATAGCTGTTTAGTTGTGTAAGTGTAGCAGTGTTATGTTCTGATCTTAGAACCTTTGTTCTAAGAGACAACATTGAGTCTGATCACTAACCAGTACTTGGTGAACAGATACTAGAATAAGGAGTCCTAGGAGACGTAGGAGCTGCACAAGTATAATGCTGTTGAAGCAGTATATTGGGGTTGTACAACGGTTGAATGTATAGTAGTACAGGAGATGAGTGTAGTGATATCCACAAGAGGCCAAAAGCTGGGGTGCCCCTGCAGGGAGGTCAGCCCCTTATATACTAGTGCTAGGCACTGGGATCTGGCTTGGGGCTGAGACATTGGCTCCGAGGATGGGCTAATTATATCATCAGGATTGGTACTGAGCAGAGCTGAACCCTCAGGACTGAGAGTGGGCTATTTATAGTACAGCTGAGTCATAGCAGTCTGGGAAAAGGGGAACATGATGTCATGCATACCAGAAAGGAAAAAAGATAGTACCTACTACACCTCCAGCTATGGCTAGCCGCCTCAGGCTGTAACATCAGAAAAACCAGCCTTTGCTAATGAGATAGTAAAAGACACAACTAGAGGTTATTAGACAATTAGACCAGTAGTAGTATAGTAGACAATATTTGAGAGGTTCCCAATTTACAGAGTAGTAAATAGTACAAAATAGTACATAGTAGCACTGAAGTGGCATGCAATAGATGCACCAACAGGACTTTATGCTGTCTAGACTAGTTTTATGAAGCATTAAACACATTATAAGCATCCTATATTAAAGGACAAGCATACTGCAAAAAAGCTAGAAAAGAAAAAATAATTAACCTACTACTACCATTTAGGATTGAACTCTCAACCTTCTGCTTTGCTAGCACAGCCACTAAGCTAGACAGACAGCTGAGCCCACTACACCACAGAGACTTATACCAGGCAATGTGGTATAGGCTATATATACCCCCTGCTGCTAGACTTAGAAAAATCCACAAATATAGGTTGACTGCAACATTCATATAACTTGTGTTTCTTCTATGTTGTAGAGTTATACAGTGTGTTAGACATATAATCTTATATTGATTGCCTAAGTTACAAGTATCCATTCAAGTTGCTAGTACACTGATACTTAAGATGTTTGTCTCAACTTTGCTGAAGCTGTCTATATCTAGTAAGTAAAATGGATTGACAACCAACAAGGAAGCCAATAAGACTGTCTGAAAGATGCGAGAGTGCTGGGTGCTTGAGAACTGGGCAGATCATTGGGTAGATGGAAGGAGGAGGGAGATGTAAGGAGCGGACAGCAGCTTGGCTGCCAGAGGCAACAATGTGGTGCTGCACTACACTACACTAGGTATGTAAGGCTGAATCAGAGCACAGAATGGGCTACAGCCCCATCACTGGTTAGGTGCATGTGCTGGAATCTAAGTTGTCATGACATTGTCTCAGCGACAGAAGACATCCTTGAGTAGCAGGATCTCATGTTCTAGTTCTGCCTCAGACAACTCTCTGCCTAGAGCCTCACTGATTAGAGACCCATATGGCGTGCATCCCTCTCTTTCCCTCTCTTGGCGGTATCTATCTATGACAAACATCTCCAGCACTCTTGGGCAGAGCTTATCGGTGAACTCGTCATTGGGCACAGGGTTATGGTGCTGTCCCATTAAAGAACAATCAGGTGCCATGGGAGAGGGGCTTGAGCAAGCCACATAGTATCATTGAGGGTATAGAAGCCGAGAGGTGCTGGGTCATCTTCATTATCACCTTCTGAGGGGGAAGGGCTTCCTGGTGGTGAGAGCTCCCCGAGGTTCAGCTTTTCACCCATTAGTTCTTAGATATAGTCATTCCACTGCCGCTCCGTACTCTGCAGGTCCTCCCAGGAGATCAGACAGGACATCCAAAACCTCTGGACCAGACTTCAGCATCCCAATGACCGAGTCTCCGACATGGACCTGATGATCTAGGAAGCCAACCATGAGATCATGAAGCTCAAAAAGAAGATTGTCTGTATGCATGAGCGGCTTGACTATAAGGAGCATGTTGCACACGCAAACCATATCCAAGTTAACAAGCAGTTCAACAGCCTCCATCTCAGGCTCGGGGCCCTCCTGGATCACTTCGGCATTCCTGCCCTGGCTAAAGATGACTTGGTTAAAGAAGGCCATTTCTGGCAGGCACGATTGATAAGGGCAAAAGAATGCAAAGCATAGTAAGATTTGTTAGAAGCTTGTTTGGTTAATTTAATATAAATTAGCAAGTACATTGTATAATAATTGAGCAGTGTCAGTAGCCTGAGTGTATCCAGGAGGGTGACCCACCCTCGCGCGGATAGTACTAGTGATGTGCCAGGCCGGGCTTCAAGCCCTGAAGCCCTGGCCCGGGTACCTGGCCCTCAAAGCCTGAGCCCGGCCGGGCCCTATGGCGGGCTTTGAGGGCTCAAGGGCCCGGCTTGAGGTCTTCCAAAGCCCAAGCCTGGCCCTCAAGCCCGGGCCTCTTGTGGGAGTATATGTGAGTATAAATAGCATAAACATACCTTTAATTTTACTGAAAACCGTCTAGAGATATGTGAAAAGAGAGGAGATGAGAGGAGAGTCGGAGAAAGGTGGTGGAGATGGTGCTGCGACAGGAATAGCATGGGTGCTACACCTGCCAAATTCAGCTCCTCGTTGGTGGCTCACTCGCTGGATGTTTCAATATGGCCTTCAACATGTTTATGGCCCTATTTATAGATACCTGTGAGTTTTAAAACACATATATATTGCTTACTCAGATTATAAAGATGCATTTTCTCTCAAATGACTGCTACAGGCCAAAAGCCTGGGCTTAAGCCCGAGCCCAGCCGAGCTGAGCCTGAGCCCACCTTGAGGGCCCGGCTCAAGGTTGGAGTGAGCCTGAGCCCCCCAAGCTGGGCCCAAGCCTGGGTATTTGAGTCCAGCCCAGCCCTGCACATCACTAGCGGATACATCTGGAGATCACAGATGTATCTGTGGCGGAACACCAAATGGGGTAACTTAAGCGCCCTTCAGGAGGTAAATGGCACTTGTATCCCACGTTGGATAAGTGAAATTACACGAAAACCCACAGAGGGCAGGTTTGAACCCTCGGTGTGAGAGACATTAAGTCTACATGCTACCGCTGTACCACAGCCATGATGTATGTTTCATGTATTAAAAGAATATAATTATGTTTGATGTGCTATTTGTGCTAAGTACAGTCATAGTAGATAAATAGAACTCCGCTTCAAGTGGCTTAAGTGCTGATCGCGACTACTAAAGTAGTCTAAATTAGTAGAAGTCCGACACGAGCTTGACGGTACGGAGGAGGCAGGCTGACATGTTCCTTGAAACCAACACAGGCAAGGTGTAGAAATCAACAAAGTCAATTTTGATGGCAACATGGCCGGCGGCATGCAGGCTATGCATGCAGGCAGTATGGAGATGGCGGAAGGGCTAACTTGGGAGATCGATAATGGTCTGGCATTAGAGGCAGCATGTGCACCATACTCACAGGTAGTACGGAGACAGTGGCAAGCACAAGGTTAACCATGGAATAAAATGATGGTCTGAACAGCGGAGGAGGCGAGGCACAGGCCATGCTCATAGGTGGTATGCAGATGATGGAGGGTGTCGTCAATTACCACCATGTGGACTATGGGGTTGCAGCGGACCATTTCGGCTCCAATGTGGAGTGGAAGAGGTCCTGGCAGAGCTCCTTGGGATGCGCACGGGTGAGGGAGGTGTAGAAGTCGATACTGCCAAAGAGCAGGTCGACCTTAACGGTGATGTGGGTGGCACAAGAAAGAGTACACTTGACACGCTCGCAGGTAGTATGGAAATGACAGGGAGTACCGGTGGCTGCCACTATGGACATGCCACAAGCAAGGAGGTGAGCCACAGGCCACAAAGGAGAAGATGGCGCTGCTGCCTGTGACATGTCACTGGGAGAAGGGGGGGCTACAGCAAAGGATGTGTCATGGGAAGAAGGGTGCACGTCACACCATAGAGAGGAGAAGGGGGCATGATGGAGAGTGATGTGCCATAGGAAGAAGAGGGAGTGACACGTTGTGGGGAGAAGGGGGCGGCACGCATCACGGAGGACAAGACAGTGCCATGACACATGATATGTCACTTGGAGGAGAAGGGGGTGCCACAGTGAAGGATGTGTTGCGGAGAGAAGAGGGTGCCGCACCTCAAGGGGGAGAAGACGGCACCATGACTTGCAGGTGGTGTGACAGAGACGACAGAGAGCATGGGTCACCAGAGAAATACCAGTCCTCCAGCAGGATGGGTTCCGGGATGGGGTAAATAAATACAAATGGTGTGTCTAAGCAAGAATAAGTATGAAAGGGAGAGAACTGTACTTACCAGGTATCCTGCCTCCAGCTGTTCCTCTCCCTGACCCTTTTCACTTTCTCCTCTCTGTAACCTTCCTACAAATCTCCATTTGTGTCATATGCTGGCAGATAGGCATCTTGTATCTGGGAGTCGTGAAGATGCTGCTGAACTGTCATGGTGATGGCTGTGGCGTAAATGACTCAAATACCAGAAGAAGAGGAGCATAAGAGGAGCTGGTGGGATAAGATGTTGCTATACAATCATGCTGAGCTACTGCTTGCGGATCTGCATCAGTGGGAGACCTCGGATTTATGAAAGGGCATATGCCCAGTCGGCGGTCTGGAATGATGTTGAAGGCTGCAAGGGTGCAGTTGGCAGCTCATATTGAAACTTTTGGGTGTCTATATATCTTGATTTGGCAAACTCATGTACTACTAGCAGCGTTGACTCCTGCAGTGCATTGTGTGTACTGTTCTATTTTATTGATTGTCAATGAGCTGTTTTTTGGAGTTACTGATATCTTGACTTATATTTTAAACTTGCAGAGTTTCAATCCTGGGCCTGCCAGAAGATAGTCAGGTTTTTGGGTGCTTACACTTCTAGATTTGGATGGAAGGAGGCAATTTCTGCTCCTTCACTGCAGCCATGGCGGTACGGCACTGTCTTCCCTACAGATGTTATTGTCAATAATGTAGGTATGATTTTTACAGCTTCAGTGTGTCAGATGTGCGCTCACATTTACTTTGTATTTACTGCGTGTTCTGCACAGTGGCTGGGCTGCTCAAGTAAAGTTGGTGACATGATGCCAGGCACATGAGTCGTCAGATGCTGCGCAGGACTGTAATACTTCAAAGCTGTTCTCAGTTGACTCTCCTTCATTCTACATGACAGCCCGGCCACCTGGTACTGCCTCCTCCATTTTATGAGTTTTTCAGTTCACAGTTCTTCTGGCTCCTGATCTTACAGTATCATCCTCGGCAAGTTTTGTGCAATTCTATACTAACTTAAACTTTGGACTCCTTCAAGTTGCAGGGGCTAGCCCTGTCCAGCAGTTGACACTCTCTCCGAGGTTCGTGTTAGATCCGAGAAATCGTTTCTCACAACCTTGGAAGTGCGGAGCACAAATATAGTAAGTTTGCCAAGGAAACAAGGTACATGAGTAACGGATACATCTGTATATTGCAGATGTATCTGTGCGAGGGTGGGTCACCCTCCTGGATACACCTGGGCTACTGAAAACCTACAATAATTTTCTATAGTTTGCAACTATCCTATACACTATAGTCTATGATAGTGCTAGTCTTACTATTTGATCCAGTATTGACTGTGTTGGAGCATGCAATCATGCTCAACTCTTACTGTACTGCATGGGTCATGTTGGAGGTATAGACTGGCTGGCACATCACAGCTATATGAAGTCAGCTGCAGAGCTGGCCACAGAATAGCAGCAGTGGGAGGTGTCCCACATAGATGACAAAGCAGGTTAGTCAGTGGGTTGGAGTTATGTAGACAAGACTCACTGCAAGACAGGCTGCAATTAGAGAAGTAGAGTGAGAGGCAGTGGTCATGGAGCCAGTGACTATACGGTGTTCACCACTAGGACATTTGTCAAGATGCTTGGTTGCATAGCTAGTCTCCTGTACTTAGTTCTGGAGCTGTGGAGAGCTCAAGGCAGGTTACGTTCCCCCACTCAGATTTTGGTCATCCATATTTGCATCTGTTGACCACAGAAGCCCATACACAGAAGTCTTCTGCTCATAGTCTCACTTCAGTCGTTGACTCATGCACATCTTGTAGCCTCAGCAAACCTTTTCCAAGTCTCAATTTCTATTTTGCAGCCCCACATGTATGACACATTTGTGTGTGGCTCATTACCTAGTGTGTTCTTGGGTAGTTTTATCTGTCTGCCACACATCCTCTTCCCTCTCTACTACTCCTCCATTTTTGCCTGATCAGTAGCATACCCAAGCTTCCTCACACCCTTTCATCAGCAAAAGTGCAAAACACGTGGCTAACATTGGCTCAATTGGGCCTGGGGCCCCAAATCGGGCCACATTGGGTTCATATCCAAGTGAGCTGATTAAAGCCAATTGGTCACATTTCGCAAAATCAATCGCATAGAACATCTTGTAACAGGTATCAAGCACACTGGAAGACATTTGACCTGGGCCCCGGGTGCCATAGGTCCTTTCTCACACATCGACAATATGAGCAACCCTAGCTTCCGCTCAACATTGATAGGTTGAAGATTGGGTCACTGGCTTGAGCTACCCTAGAGACAGCTGCAGCAAACTCAACAGAGTACATGCAGTCCCAATTTAGCCCTACAGACTTTGCCTCATGATGTCATCTGCTCTCAGGCACAAAATTGGTTGCTCACCCCCCAGCATTTCTCGTTCCATCTTTCACTCAAACTCCCATCTTCCCCTCCTCTGCTCACCACCTACTCCTTACTCGGAGGCTCATCTGTGAGTGTTTTCTCTTTGCCACGCCTCCCTATGGTACATAGGCCATGCAGTCCCAAGTGCCAGCATCAGACAGCCACAGGTGAGCAGCATATATGTATATATGTGCTTCCCCTCCGAGTCCCGAGCACCAGGTAGGTGTCTTTTACAGTTATCGGCACCCGTACATCCCCTCTCTTCTATGATTGCATATCAGCGGTCAAGCCATGAGGTATGTTCCAATGGTGTTTTCATTGATAATCTGTACCCGGTGAGTCACATCACTATATGTGCATGGTGGTCTTTTAGCCTAATGCATTGGCAATACCTAAGGTATGTCATGTTTTGTTTGAGTTGCTGTCGTAGTTATACAAAGTACCTTGTTTGCCCCTTCGTGTGTTCTTGAGAATAGAATGAATGTTATCTAGTACCGTTATCCCAATGTTATGCATGCGATACAATCTCAACTATAGCAATTATATATGAGTATGGATAATTATATTTATTTAAGCACAATTGTAGAAATTGGGCCGTGCACTCATGCCAATTGGCTTCAATTGGCTTCATTGTATTCAAGCAGGTTTTCCATCCCCGCCTGGACTTGAAGAAAATTAAATCAAACTTAAGGGGCTCATTGTGAAGAATTGGGCCCATCGGGTGTATCCTATTCAAGTGCATTGAAGCCCGTACATTCCACACTTTTGCTGATGTTGTTTGTGGCTAGTCCTTCCTCTATGCAGCTCACCAGGTTCATGTGCAGGTTCTCTGTAAGCATTATAGCATGCACCTTGTAGCTTTAGCAAGCCTTTTCTAAGTTCCAATTTCTCCTGCTGCCTGCAACTCTACATATACCATACATCAGTGTGTGGCTCATCACCTAGTGTGTTGTTAGATAACTTTGTCTGTCTGCTGTGCATCCTCTTCCCTCTCTACTACTCCTCCTCTTTTGGCCCAATTGGCAGCACATCTGAGCTTCCTCGCACCCTTCATTTATGGCCAGTCCTTTCTCTATGCAGCTCACCGAGTTTGTGCACAGGTTTTCTATAAGCATTACTTACACTGTGCTAGGCACCTCTCTGCTCACTTATACTTGCTGCTGCTCAGTTTGCTGCCCTCAATCTTGCTCCTGCACACTGAGAGTATGTATATCTTTGTTGTGCTTCTTAGGAGTCCTAGCTACTGACCTATGTATATTTTGTAGCTGGTTTACAGGTACATATATAGAGGCTCAATATATATTTTTGCTCCCACATGCTGAGGCTAGTTTACAGACTTCTCTCTGATTGGTGTTATTGCGCCCCACATGCTCCCATAGACTGAGTTATAAGTGTAATAAGATACAAATGCCTTTTTCAAGGTTTGAGGACTTATATAATACAAACCCTAATAGTCCCATTAAATAGCTCTAATTAACAGCTTTCTAATGGTACCAAAATCACTTGATTTGGCCTAGTATTGGCTAAGATAGAGGCCAATTATGTATATTAGTAAATTAATTATATTTTAAATATCAACTGAAAGCTGCAGAAAGGTCCGAGCTCCCTCGACTAGCAGGGTCCTCAGACCTTTCTGCAGCTTTCAGTTAATATAAGCATGTTCAAAATAACAAATTGTATTATTATATCAATACTCAAACCTCGAAATGTTACGACTGGCTGTCGAGTAAGATCAGGGAGGCTTACGAAGACGAGCAAGGGCGTCGACGAGCACTTGTGCAGCGAGAGCGGAGCAGGGCTCGACAGTCAGGCTGGAGACAAGATGTATTGAGCGAGTATGTACGAGCGAGAATACAGAGTGGCTTACCTGGAGACAAGAGGTCAAAACTGAAGTCTCCAGGCAGCAAGGTACAGGTCTTATATACATGTACAGAACAATGGGGTCCAAGGACAATAGGTAACTATGGACGCGGGAGTGGAAGAGAGAACAATGGAATGTAGGACAATAGCGACTAGGGAACAACAGGGACAATAGGAGCTATTGTACTACGAGACAAGGAGACGGGTTACAATGCAACAAAGGACCATAGGGACGACATGGGAAGTAAACCGTCCAGAAAAGGAAACAGAGACGCCGAGGTAGGCGTCAAACGGAACGTTCGTGACAATACCCCCCTCCTAAGGGTCGTGCCCTCACGACTTAGTCTTCTTGTTGAGGGGACTAGGCACGTCTGGGTGTGTGGAATGGAATTTTTGTACCACCTTGGGTGCATTCGCCAGATCCGCTGCATCCTCCCAACTGTCGTGCTCAGGGCCCCAACCCATCCAGTGCACGAGGTACTGCAGTTTCTTCCACCGCCCATACCGTCGTGACTCTAACACTTCCTCAACTTCGTACTCCTCCTCTCCTTCAACTTCAATCGATGCAGGCTCAGGAGGATGGCGACCAGGGAGTTGACTCTCCTTGTGTGGCAGTAGGAGCGATACATGGAACACTGGGTGGAGTGCAAGGTCTTTGGGGAGCTTGAGCTCGTAAGCCAAGTTGCCCACTTTGCGCTTAACCAGGTACGGGCCAGCATACCGGTCCACCAGTTTCCTAGAGACTCCTGGAACTCGGAAGTTCCTTGTGTCGAGCCACACCTTTTGACCGTCTTTAAACTCTGGGGCATCGCGGACATAACGATCATAGTATTCCTTCATCTGTTCTGCCGCCAAAGTTAAAGCAGAGGTCGCATCCTCCCTTGCCTGACGCAACTCCTCTCTCCGTTCATCTGCAGAGGGTACCGCTGTAGACAGCATTGGAATGTGGAACTGGGGTTCAAAGCCGTACATGAGGTAAAACGGCGAGTACCCAGTAGCCGAATGGACATGCGAGTTAAAGGCAAACTCTGCAATTGGCAGCCATTGACCAGTCATCGCGGTGCCGTGAGCAGTACATTCGGAGGTATGCCTCTATCTCCTGGTTCCACCGTTCCGATTGCCCATCTGTCTGAGGGTGGTAGGCTGTGGACATTGCGCTTTCTATGCCGAGACCTTTAAGAACCGCGCGGAAGAGCTTGCTAGAGAACTGGGGCCCACGATCAGAGATGATCTTGCGTGGGAGCCCGTGAAGACGGAACCATTCTCTAATGAAGTTGTCTGCAGTTCCTTCCGCATCGATCTCCTCGGTGCATGGAATAAGATGTATAATCTTTCCATGCCGATCAGCAATGAGTTGAAGCGCATTGTACCCATCCACGTCAGGCAGACCAGTGATGAAGTTGCAGGTTACTACTTGGCCTGGGCCATCAGGGACTTCGTTGGGTTGAAGCGGACCATGTGGCTTTAGCATGTGAGGTCTTGCCACGGCGACAGGTGTCGCAGGTCTCAACGTAGTCCTTAATGAATTTAACCATGCCCAGCCACCAGTAGTTTCGCATTACCAACTCCACTGTCTTTGCCTGTCCAGGGTGTCCTGCCGGCGGAAGGTCATGGTGGATGCGCACAATCTCAGCCCTTAATGCATCGTCTTTGGAGACATAAACTCGGCCGCGGTACAGTAGCAGGCCTTATTCAGTGTTCCAGTCCACCAAGTCGTTCTGAAGACGTGCAGGGCCAAGCTTGTCAAGCTTGCTAAGCGCGTCCGCCACCTCTTGCTCGCGTTCTCCGCATTCACGGATACGTCGAAGCAAGGCCTTCTCAGGCACTACTGACATGTGCCCTCTCTTGGCTGCCAGTACTCGGAAGTGATCGGGTTGCAACAAGACACGGTCAAGGTTGTCATCTGCATCATCTGTCTGGTGATCAGGCCTGCGCGATAGTGCATCCGCCCGGCCATTAGATGTGCCTGGTTTATGCAAGATGACAAACTCAAACCGCGACAAGTAAAGAGCCCATTGTGCCTGCTTGCGTGTGAGGTTCTGAGCGGTCTTCTAGTACTCGAGGTTCTTGTGGTCCGATTGGATTTCGAACACACTAGGAAGACCTTCAAGATAATGGCGCCAGGCCTGCAGGGCACGAATGATAGCGAGCATCTCCTTGTCGTAGATCTCATAGTTGCGTTCCGCATCGCTCATAGACTCGGAGTGAAAAGCAACAGGGTGCCATTTACCATCCTCCCCCTCCTGAGACAGAACTGCGCCAGTAGCGTACCCGGACGCATTGACTTCAATGCGGGTTTTGCAGTCTGGATCATACATGCTCAGGACAGGACTTTCGGTAAAGCGACGTTTGAGCTCGTCAAAGGCTTCCTGCTCTTCGGCTTCCCATTTCCATGGAGCATTGCCCGTGAGGCGATCTAAAGGTTTGCAGATGGCACTAAAGTCCTTGATGAAACGCCGGTAGAAGTTCGCAAAGCCGCGGAACTTCCGTACGTCCGAGGCATTCTGAGGGACAGGCCATGCTGCGATACCCTTAACCTTCACCGGGTCCATCTCTACACGGTTCTCCGATACGAGTACCCCCAGGTATTCAACCTTGGGCTGTTCAAATTCGCACTTCTCTGGTTTGCAGAACAAGTCGCGCTCTGCTAGACGCTTCAAGACCTCACGCACTAATGTGCGATGTTCCTCGATGTCATTGGTGAATATGAGGATGTTGTCGAGGTAGATAGTGACTTTGCCTAGTATGATGAGGTCCTTGAAGATGTCGTTCATAAGCGCAGAGAATGTGCTGGGTGAATTGGCTAACCCAAAGAACATTACGTTCGGCTCGAACAGCCCTCAATTGGTAACAAAGGCAGCCTTCCACTCGTCACCAGTTTTAATCCGAGCATTGTTGTACCCCCAACGAATGTCAAGCTTTGTAAAGTACTTGGCTTTCTTGAGTCGATCCATCTAGTCAGATACCAGCGGCAGCGGATATCGGTTCTTAATGGTGATGTCATTCAACCGCCGGTAGTCCTGTACAGGACGTAGGCTGCCATCCTTCTTTTTAACGAAGAAGAACGGTGAAGACATCGGTGATTTCGACTCCTGAATATAGCCTTTGGCCAAGTTCTCGTTAATGAACTTGTCAAGCTCGACCTGCTCGCTGGGCGACAGGGGCTACACCTTGGAATGGAACATCCTGGCATCTGGCACGAGTTCAATAGCGTGGTCGTATGGTCCATGATCAGGTAGGCGTTCAGATGCCTCCTTCGAGAACACGCGCAGATACTCGTGGTACTGTTTAGGTACAATCTCTTCGACCGGGCGAATCTCCTTCTTCTGGTACTCTTGCTCAGCGAGTTGTTGAGAGTATGTGTAGGTCGCTGAGACAAAGAGTTTAGGAGCATTGCGAAGGGTTCGCCCAATAGCTAAAGCGTCGAGGAGAGATTCCTCAGTGCCATCCCATTCCGGCAGAAAACCTGGTGGTGGAGGTTTATCCTCCTCCTCCTCCTCGACCATCACGGCTGCACATATCCTACCCACCGTCTTTGCCTTCCTTACCCTACGAGGACCATTGCATGCCGTAAGCCGTACCTCCGTATCACGCGCTTTGGTCTCAACAGGTTTGGATGCCTTCTGGTGAGCTGGACATGCCTCTGGACATCTCGATAGGCGTAGCGAGCCACGTTCCCAATCTACTTCAGGGTTGTGCTCGCGCAGCCAGTCCAGGCCAATGATCGCATCCTCATCTCCTATATCCGTCACCACAAACACCACTTTTTCTCTGTGGTCTCCAATCGCCATATCCAATACGGCGACCTCCGTGATCGTCCCATCACGGTTCTCAGTACCATCTATGTTATACAGAGGAATCGGCTTTGCCAACTTCCCCGTTGTAACATGGTTCTGATCTACGAAACGTCTATGTAAAAACTTGGTAGTAGCTCCACTATCTACCATTGCTACAATATCCTTATGTCGCTGCTTGCCGATTAACCGTACTGGTATGTGAAAGTGTTGACTATCATGATTCACTTCATATACGAACGCGGAACTTAGTACAGAAAATCGACTACTACTACAAGAGCCGGCACGCGCAGCGTCCAGTGCGGCTCTGATCAGAAACCCTCCTTCGTCTCATTCACCGATACGGCACTGAGCCGTTCCTTTATCTCCTTGAGCTCAGCCCGGAGCGCAGCCAGATCCGTCGTCTCGCCAGACGAGGAGGCTGCTTGCTGCTCCTTCTTGGGCAGCTTGCACTCAAAGGAACGGTGGCCTGGCTTGCCACAGTTGAAGCAGTTCCCTGTGAACAGCTTCTTACCAGTGGCAGCGGCCTTCTCGCCCTTCCTTCTCCACCCACCACCGAACTGCTTGGGCCGTTCTTCTTCGCGCACTAACAAATTCTGATCCATGGTCAGTGCGACCGCCTGGATCTTCGTGATCGATGAAGTGTCGTGGCCTGAGGTAGCGAGGATGTCCTTGATCTTGTAAGGCAGGCCGGTGCGGTACCGCTCACGTTTGTCCTCGGCACTGAAGCTGGTACAAGCTGTGATCGCATTGAACTTCACCGTGTAGTCCTGCACGGTGCCGATCTTGTGCTGCCCTTTACAGAGCTTAACGAGCTCTGCGATGGCTGCTTCCTTGTCATCCGCAGCACAGAAGTGGGCTTTGAAGGCCGTCTCAAAAGCCGCAAAGTCTGCCCACGGCTGAGTACCGCTCGTGAGCGTCACAATATGGGGGCCTGCCCACTCTGCCGCTCCCTCCGTAAGCTTATTGAGGAGGGTGATCCAGAGGATCGTCTCTGGAAAGCTTGGCGAAAAGGTGGTAATGTTCGAATGGTAGATGCTGGCCGCAGAAACGAAGCGGAGGCCATCCTGAGCCATCTTTCCATCGTATTCGCGAGGGGCGAGTTGGGTGACCAGCTTGGAGACGTCATAACCAGCCGGCAGTTGCGGAGGTGCGGGTGTGGTGCCAGCGTTGCTCATGGTCGATGAGGGCGTTGGTGATTGTGAACGCGAGGAAGCTGCCAATGACTGGTGCGATGAAGAGTGATGTGATGAGGGAGGAGTGGGACTGTTGAGGTTGACAGTAGGTCGGTTCAGGTCAACCGGAGGGGTGATTGGTCGGAGACCTTGGAGTCGTTCTCGTACTAGTTCAATGGTCCGATCAAGGATCGGAGAACCTGTAGATCGAGGTGGAGTGGGAACACGGCTTGGAGCGTGGCTCCGAGGTCGAGAGGCAGGTCGGGATGAGGGGTTCCTGGCTGCAATAGCTGCTGCTTGACGAACAGGGGGTCGTTCTGGGTCTCGGGGAGGTGGCTCTGGAGGGTTGGCAAGGTGGTTGCGGATTACGTCTACGTGTGCTGGTGTGGGATAGAGGTGAGGTGCAACCACGCGATGATTCTCCACAGTATCTGCAAAGATCCAGTGCCAATTAGGACACGGTTGTTCTACACAGACAGCCCAGTCACCGAGCTCGTTAAGCAGGTGTTCGTGCTGAACTTCAGTCGGGTGAAAGACGTGTGGTCTTCTTTCACAAGCCAGGGTGGATGGGGTAGGGATAGCTCGCTTCCTATCCCAGGAATGAAAACGGCAGGTGCACGATCCAACACTGTCTGCTCAGCCTCCTCGGCCTATTGCTGTGTCTTAGCCTCAAGGGACACGAGCCCAAGGGTGTTCTGCCTTGGCTTTGTTTCGCCGCCTTTCTCTAGCCTCCGAGCACTTGTGCAGCGAGAGCGGAGCAGGGCTCGACAGTCAGGCTGGAGACAAGATGTATTGAGCGAGTATGTACGAGCGAGAATACAGAGTGGCTTACCTGGAGACAAGAGGTCGAAACTGAAGTCTCCAGGCAGCAAGGTACAGGTCTTATATACATGTACAGAACAATGGGGTCCAAGGACAATAGGTAACTATGGACGCGGGAGTGGAAGAGAGAACAATGGAATGTAGGACAATAGCGACTAGGGAACAACAGGGACAATAGGAGCTATTGTACTACGAGACAAGGAGACGGGTTACAATGCAACAAAGGACCATAGGGACGACATGGGAAGTAAACCGTCCAGAAAAGGAAACAGAGACGCCAAGGTAGGCGTCAAACGGAACGTTCGTGACACGAAAGAGGCATTTGTATTTTTTTGTTTGGCTAATAACTTAGTCAATACTGGGTCAAATACCATGAAACTAGTATGGTTAGGAAGTGTTTTTGAAGGGCTTTCTAATGGACTATATAGCGCTCAAAGTCCAAAATAAGCGCCTATATCGAGGCATTTGTACGTTTTTTTATTTTGCTTATATCTCGGTCAATAGTGACTTTTATAACATGAAACTAGTATCATTTGAAAGCCTGAAGACTGCTCTTTCATATGGAGTATACTACTACTACATTGCTTATACTAGGAATACAAGTTGTACTTACACATAGTGGGCCAGTGGCTCAGCGCTAGAGTGTTTTATAGTGAGAAATAGTCATTGGTATTAATGGTATATAAATGAACTCTAGGATTTGTAGTGTGGCTGTGCTCTTAACCCTGGTCTAGGGTTGGAAAAGTAAGTAACTTTTGTAGTCCATGATTACCTAATTGTATGCTTCAGATAATCAGAGTATAGAATATATTCCCACGGGCTCATTAGAGCGTTACAGCTGCTGGCGTGGAACGTAGCCTATAAGAACGATTAATTCATACCTTATCAATCGTAATGCGGCCTTGTGGTAAGTGCGACTCATACACTTCACACATATCTGACCCAAAAACCTTTTGTTAGGAGAAATGCACCTGACGGCATGGAGGAATGGGACAGTTCTTGATCAGTCATTTCATTTTGCAAGAGCATGTCAGTAGTAAGTGCAACTCATTATACAGGGCCTTTCTGATATAACTCATTGAATAGCAACAGCAGCAAGTGTTTGATTGTTGTGTATAATAAATACAATGCTGGCATGCCAGCAAATGTAGCCTAGCCTGGTAGTCAATCTCTTTGTTTCAATATGTATATCTCTGTAATCTTGACCTAAAATATGACTGGCCAATATATTCTAGCACTGCATTGTTTTCTGATATATTATCTTCCCATGTCTCTTCACATTTTGTATAAACAGCCAACAGTATTGTAAGCAATGCATCATAGGCACAGCTGTAGCTATTCCAAATAAATCCTCTGAACTTAGGTATCTGGATGCCACTGTTATAGTTGGCAAACTTGACCTTTTTGACTTGTCTCTCCTCAGGACCATTATCAATATTAGCATCTTCTAACACACGCTTGTCTTTCTTCATCCCAGTATTATTGCTTGTAGCAGGTAAAGTCTGGGAACCCTTGGCTGGCACATAATAAGAGGCTGGAAACACATCAGTAGGAGCCTTTTTAATAGGCTTGATCCCAGTCTTCTTGTCAGGAATAATTTCCCAAGGCAAGGTTTCATCCACATCTTCTGTTGGAAAAGGATTGGAGTCTGTCCACTTGAGATCCTTGTGCATGGCCTTGGGCACATAGTTTTCCCCCTTCCATTGTCTAAATGAATGGACCAGTTCTCCTCTAGTAATGCCTGTAACCTTTGGAGAGGACTTGCCATTGTATCTGCGCTTGGTTATCTCATCCAGCAGTTCAAGTTCCCTGAATTCCTGTCTCAAGTCTCCAGTTATGCCCCCGGTAAGATACTTATCATTGAAGCCTTGCACAATAATAGTGCCTTCCAGTGTAGACCCTCTAGACAGTGCAGTGTATATGGACTGGTGACTGTTGGCACTGTGCAAGTCAACTACATTGTTAGGCCTTGTCCGTCCTTGTGAGGCAAAGTCAGTCATAGCAAAGTTGGGAACCACACTGACTTGCATTCTGTTGACATACAATATGCTGCCGATTGGGCATCTTGCACTTGATCTTTTGGGAGCTGGGTGTAATAGGCACTACATCTTCTGGAAGCCCATCTAGCTTTATAGGTGTGGGAGGACAGGTCAGTCGGACAAACAGAGTTTCCAGTGCATTTTTAGACTCATCAATCGGCCTTGAAGTCCAGCCTACTACCTTAGCCTCTGTCCCATTAGTCACACAACATTCTGTTGCCTCATTGTACTTGATCATTACTGGCATACCAACACAGAGAGACAGTCTGCCAGGCCTGTTGTCTGTCAGGTAGTGGTCTAGTGCCCATAGCTGTTCTTGCAATGTGGGGTTGATCAAGTTAGTCTTCCTCCTAGGATTGACTGCCTTTTTCTTAACAGCTCTTGAAGCATCATCATCCACTTCACCACCAAACTTGTCTATGGAGTAGAAGTCTACTAGCTCCTGGTTGGTGTCCTTTGCAAACTGTTCAGATCCTAGCCTGTTGAGTTCATCACGGTGGGAGTTGAATCTTGTAATAATAGACATGGTGCGAAACCTGGGTTGGTTCAACTTGGGTCTACTAGGTCCCCTCCCTGCAATTCTAGTTTCTAACAATGCAATGTCATCAGGTGTACATGTCCTATATGTAAGGTTTTCCAGATATTTACGCAGCTTGACGTCTTCAGGTGACATTGATTTTTGTCTCATGTTTTCTCTCAATATAACAACTGTGGTGAACTGGTGCCAGATAGTCTTGCCAATAGACAATTCTTGTTTGGTGTGACTGTTGGTAGTATGTATAGTGTGTCTGACCTTGTAGTCATATAGTGCAGAGCCACCCATAGTAGTTGCAAGCTGGACAAAGTCTCCTGCAAAAATCATGTTTATGTCTCCAAAGGGCTGTCCATCATTTTTGAGAGCTGCACACATTCTTGAACATATAGTGTACAAGGCATGGCAGTCGACCATGCTAATTTCATCAACAAACACATAATCCACATTTTGCAGCTTGGCTCTGTTATGACTGGCTGTCGAGTAAGATCAGGGAGGCTTATGAAGATGAGCAAGGGCACCGACGAGCACTTGTGCAGTGAGAGTGGAGCAGGGCTCGACAGTCAGGCTGGAGACAAGATGTATTGAGCGAGTATGTACGAGCGAGAATACAGAGTGGCTTACCTGGAGACAAGAGGTCGAAACTGAAGTCTCCAGGCAGCAAGGTATAGGTCTTATATACATGTACAGAACAATGGGGTCCAGGGACAATAGGTAACTATGGATGCGGGAGCGGAAGGGAGAACAATGGAATGTAGGACAATAGTGACTAGGGAACAATAGGAACAATAGGAGCTATTGTACTATGAAACAAGGAGATGGGTTACAATGCAACAAAGGACCATAGGGATGACACAAGAAGTAAACCGTCCAGAAAAGGAAACAGAGATGCCGAGGTAGGCACCAAACGGAATGTTCGTGACAGGCTCTAGCCTAGATCAAGGTTCCCAAGACTTCCTTTTTGGCAGACCGGTTTACTCCAAGCACAGAGTGGTACATCAACCCTCCAATCAAAGCAGCAGCAGCACCAGTGGGAGCCAAGCACAGAAACCTGTAGCTCTCTTTACGTTCTGCAAAGAAATGACTAAGAGCTTTGATGACCTGTGACTTGCCTGTGCCAGCCATGCCACCTAAGTACATCTTAAGCTGCTCACCGTTTGACTCCACTGCATGGTTGGCCACAATTCTAAATGCCCGTTCTTGTGCTTCATTTAGGCTAAACTCGGCTGCCGTGTCATCAATGAGCTTCTGTGCTTCCTTGTTGCTGGCCTTGAAGTCTTTGCTCAAGAAATAGTTCTGTTCCACTATCTTAACCTCTCCAGCATTCTTGTCTCCAGGCTTTAAATTTTTAGCCTTTTCATTTCGGTCAGCCTGGGCATCTCTCTTATCAAGTATAGACTGCCTTTTGTCTGCGAGCAACTGTTTCCATTGAGATGCTGTCTTGTCCTGGCTAAAGTTCATTCATTTGGGCAGCTTGGTTGGTTGTTTGGTATCCATTTCATCTAGCCAGCCAACAGCATTGACCGTAGTAGCAAGAGACTTTTGCTGACTTCGTCTAGTAAGCTCTCGACTAGTTGGCTCAGCTAGAGCTTCCACGGCAGTAATCAGTGCTTCAGATTCCTCTTGATATTCATTATAGTCCTCTCTGTAGTGTTGAGTATCCAGATCATCCAAGTCTTCTCTGTCTAGATTCATAGGCATCTTGTGCCCCTTTTCTAATTTCTTCCTCTGTGCAGAAAAGTCATCATGAGCATCATTGCATTCATACTTGATCATAAAGTTGTCCATAACCTGCTCTTGTCGAGGGGTAAAAGTGTGGCTAGTAAATGCATCATGCCACAGAGTGTCCTTGTCTGGCCTTAGATCATTGCCAGACTGCCATGGCTTGAACAGGGTAAGCATTGTGAGACAGTACTCTTTGCGACTTCCTCCACCATCTCGTCGGGGGATAGCTCCACCCACAAAGTTGGGCACTAATCCCTGGCTCTCATCCAGTAGCATAACCTGGTGTGTATTATACTGGGGATGGTTGGGGTGGAACTTCAAGTACTTGGATTTAGTCTTGGGCTCATGTGTCTGCTTATACTTCTCAATGTCCACTGCCAGGGCCTTGTTGGACTTGGTTCAAAGTAGGCCATTGCTGGCAGATAACGATTGATGAGGAACAGCAAACTTAGTACTAGTAGAACTATTATATATTTAAACATATACATATAGTGATATAAAACATTGATATAACTAAGATTGTGTCTACTTATACTAGATGCACTAGCAAGGTTTTCTGCTACACTAATTAATGCTAGTAACCAGTTGAAGAGCTACATTCCAGCAGATTTACATCAAAGATAACACATATGTAATTTCAAATGAGGGTGTATAACTCTGTGAGTACCACCATTGAATAGAGCTTGAAATTCTGATTCCGGTGATGTATAATACGCCTATGCCTGGCCACTTTAGTGGTCTAGGTCTATCCTGCAGTAATGACAGTCCATGTAAGCGGTGCCATCAAAACATGGCTCCTGCCTAATGTGTTCATATTTGGCCGGGACCCCGGACACGCATATGGTCGCTTGACGTAAATGGGTTATCGGGTTATCCTGTTCGACCGGATTTAGGTACCGCAGGTTCAAAAGGCGGACCGCGTAAGGATAGTAGGGCATTCCGGGCCTTTTATAATTTGCCTTACTGTATGAATGGAGGGCCATCGTTGTACACATGATTTGGAGATAGTGAACAGTAGAGGAGGATGTATTACATTCTGAGATGTTTGTCCATGCATCGGAACAGTTGAACAATTTGAGACAGAATACATATAAAAATGGTAACGAAGGGGACTACATGATTTTGAAGAGGCCTACATCTACATGCTGTACGAACGACCTGGCCTGGTGTACCTGTCTAGACATGCAGTGCTGGTGTATCTGTATAGGGATGCTGTGCCTGTTCTACGGTCCAAAATGCAGTCACGTAATTCTCCGAATGGATCTTTTCTGAACAGCACAGGAATAGATGTCACTCCTTGGTCGAGGACCTCGTCTAGGTACTCAGACCCGTCGTCACATTCGAATGTCGTCATTAACCACCATATTATTATGGGCCCAAACGGAGCGATGTTGTCCTTGATGCAGCGGCCCTTGTCACCTCCCAGCGGGTCAAAAAAACCCACCAACGACCCCTTGTCGCCGAAGAAGCGCCCCTGGTTTGGACACAAGAATGTATCGCGCCAACAAATCTTGGGGCTCCAGAGCAACCCGTCCTCGAATACCCGTCAATATTCTGGCCACGCAGACGGAGAGACGGTGACTGAGAACTTGTGGGAGAGCAACTGCTTGAACATTGCAGAGTCGTAGGGCGAGAAAATCGGGAGTTGCATATCGGCGAGGAGGGCGTGACATGCCAGCGTCAAGCTGGGGTGGCTACAGCTGAAACTGTATCTAGTCATGAAGTTGGAGAGGGCGGTGCATGGTGCGCGTGAGATTGGGGCAGTTGGAGAGCATGTGTAAGACTGATGTACGAGGATCGACATGCCGTTTGTGAGATGGATGACGAGATAGGATGCAACCAATCGGTGGAGGGCGTGGAAAAGTGTATTGGTGAAGAAGGAGTGGGTTTGGATACATGCGCAGATATTCGGGTCGTCGAGGATGGCATTGCACAATTTCTCGTAGTTGAAGTTGCTTGAGTATATCTCGACGGAGGAGGGGCGGAATGGGTCCAGGCGGAGAATGAAGGACAATGCTAGCTCCCCTCCGAAGATCCCGCCATGAGATGTGACAAGGTCTACGAATTTGTGAGGGAAGGGGACGAAGGCGCAGAGGCGGTTTGTTAACGTGCGCCGGAGAGACGATGTTCCGTGGGCATAGTTGATTCGACATGTCGCTCACCAGTTAGCTATAGATAGGATATCCATGTGGTCCGCAAACATGCCCGCGACCTCAGGGTGGACCCTACAGAACAACCGACGTCAATTTCTCGCCTTGGATCGTGATGAAGACTGCAAACCTAAGCAAAGGTGGCAACATCACGAATGCAAAGCACATCGTCCAGGTTGACACTCTGATGTTTAAAGCTCGGCAGTGTGGCAGTTGGGTTTGACAGATCCACTGCTGTCAAACGTTCATCAACAGGTAGTGTGGGTGTGCATGGTTGGGGGAAATGAGGGGGGTCTTACTTGGTCTGTGCTTACGGGATGAGTGGTGATGGGTAGAGTTTTAGTGAGCGTGAACTGGGTCTGGGTTCCACACGCAGCAGTTGACCCTTGAATCGATGCCTTCTGAGTGGGTAAGCCCAATACCGGTTGGCCGGTGAAAGAGGACAAAGCGCTATTGTCGCAGTCCGGATATCCTGTATATATGATGTGATAACTGCGGACATGCAACTTGTTTGCTAGGTAATGCGGTTACCTTGTACTGACATCTCCGCTCGCAGTTATGTGAGAGAATGGGCGCAGAAGCAGAAACTTGAACACTCCGATCAGGCTCTCAGGGAGGGGACTCTTAATTGAGCAACATGGATTATTCTAATCTACACAGTTCCAGTTACATAGAAAAGGAGCGTGCTCTCCCAGTGTGTCAATACAAAGAGGCTGAACTCGTGCTACGGTCGGAAATACAGTCACGTAATTCACCGAAAGGGTCCTTTCGAAACAGTACTGGAATCGACGTTACTCCCTGGTCGAGGACTTCGTCCAGATACTCGCAACTGTCATCACATTCAAAAGTCGTCATGATGCACTAAGGCTGAACATAGGTCAGTGATTCATACAGGTTGACCTGGCTTGAACCTGGATATTTACCTGTAGGTTGTGACCTGTAGGTTACAGGTACCTGTGCCATGAATCAGATATGAATCTGAATCAGCCATCTTGGAGAAAGTGACCTGGATTTGTAGGTTTGAATATAGGTAACCTACAGGTCAATTCACATCTCAACAGCCAAAAAAGATACATATTAAGGGTTTTAGTAGATAATATGTCTTTATATAGCTTAATACTGTATCTATCAGCACACTTCTAGCATGGATAATGCTAATAACATTCAATACTAGCCTAGAACCTTAAATAGAAGCTGAAAGACTACCATATTTAGTATCTAAATCAAATCAATGATTTGACCTGTGATTTACAGGTTTACCACCTACAGGTTGCAGGTCAAAAGTTGATTTGATTCATACAGATCCCAATCAGACCTCTGGAAGGGGCCAAACCTACAGGTTTGGATCCCAATCACCTACAGGTCAACCTATGTTCAGCCTTATGATGCGCCAGATGACTATGGGTCCGAATGGAGCCATGTTAGTCTTCACGCAAGTCTCCTCATTGCTATCCAGTGGGTCGAAATAGCCCACGAATGACCCTTTGTTACCGAAGAAGCGCCCCTGGTTAGGGCACACAAACTTCTCATGCCAGCACTCCTCCGGGCTCCAGAGCAACCCATCCTCAAACACCCGGCGATACTCCGGCCACGCAGCGGGAGAGACAACTATCGAGAAGTTGTGGGAAAGCAGGCGATTGAACGTCGCTTCGTCGGAGGGGGAGAAGAACGCAAGCTCCTTGTCGGCAAGGAGAGCGCAGCGTGTAAGAGTGAGGGCGGGGTGACTGCACCCAAAACTGTAGGCAGACATGAAATTGGAGAGGGCAGTACAGGGTGCACGCAAAATCGGCGCAGAAGGGGAGCACATGTAAGATTGATACATGTGGATGGAGCGGCCGTTCTCGAGGTGGACGACGAGGTACGATGCCACCAGGCGGTGGAGGGCATGGAATAGCGTGTTGGTGTAGAAAGTGTGCTTCTCGATCCACGTGCGTATAGACGGATCGTCGAGGATGGCATCGCATAACTTCTCGTAGTTGAAGTTACTGGAGTATATCTCGAGGAACGACAGGCGGAAGGTGTCATCCCAAAGGACGAAAGAGAGAGCCACCTCACCTCCGAAGATCCCACCGTGGGTCGTCACAGTGTCGATGAAATTGCGAGGGAACGGGACGAATAATCGTAGACGACTTGTCAACATACGTCAAAGAGATGACGACCCGTAGGCATAGTTGACGCGGCATGTAGCACACCACCGTGAGACGGATACGATATCCATCTTGTCGGCGAACATCCCTGCGATCTCTGGGTGAACCCTGCAAATGTATCCGTGTCAATTGTTGGCCTACGTTCGAAAAAAGAGGCTACAAACCGGAGCAGAGGGGGTAACGCTGTGGACGAGAAGGACATTGGCCTGTATAATGCTGTGCTGTGAGGAGACTACAGAATCGGCAGGTGAGTTCGTACGTGGAATGGGTTTTCACCGGTAGCTGTTAACTAACCGGTTTGAAGGAGGTTGAGGGTGTACCTGAGGGGGTGTCCTTGTAGTTTTCGACCTGGGTTGCAGGTGATGGTTGGGTTTTTAGTGAACATGGACTGGGTCCTGGACCTGCACGCCGCAGTACACACCTGAATCCTTGGGTCCTGAATGGCTCCATCTAGCAGCGGTTGTTCGGTGAAAGAAGAGAACTTGTATCGCCGTTGTTCGGAAATGCTGTGTGTACAGCGTGTAAATGGTGCATGCCCATAGGCACCTCGGTAACAGGCTTACTCGGTAGAGGTATCCCCGCTCGTAGTTACGTCAGTCAGTGAGGTTGGGCGGAGAAAGACTCCAGAATGACGCGCGCGTTGCATGAGCTTTGTGGATGCAGAGGCAATTTGAGTCGTTGCATAGGTTGGGTGCGAACGCGAAGGGATCTGAGACGGCGGTATGTAAGTAACAGGAGTGCTGCAGTTAAGTTGTCGCATTTGATGTAAAGCTTCAGAAGCAGGCTGAGGGGCAATGAGTGTGATTTGTATCGACGGTGTTCCGTTCGACATGTTTGGGAGTGGGCCGGCCGGACCTTCGGGGATTGAAGCTGTTCATAAACTCGTTTGTCAGTCTGAGTCTGGTGGAGTTACATAAGATAAGGGTCGGAGAACCGGTGATGAGAGTCAATTGACTCACACACTGCAGGTATGGGGCCGTATCCAGTGTGGGGCCGGATTTGGGGACTGTGATCAATCTACCTCCTTGGATGCTCTGCCATGGTGTACAAGGGCATAGAGGGTTGGACGGCGAGGGTGTGCTCTGTCGGGTCTTTCCACATGATGGACACATTAGGTAAGTTAGGTTGAAGCCTCGCCGGTGCCTGATGCTGCTCTTGTCGTCATACCGCCACCTGCAAGTCCATTCCGATGGCGCCTGTGGCTCGTGGGGCTCTGGGGTGCACAGGCTTGAAGCGGAGGCTTAGTTACTTGCTGCAAGTCAGGAGGAGGTCTGTTTCTGCCCCAATCTGTATCAATGAGGCTCGTGCATAGGTGGCTTACCTTAGGAGGCACCGTCTTTCTGTTTTCAGGAATTTTGGCGTCTTATTCACTGCACATGTCTCTGTCGACATCAATCCCCCTGTTTCACCCGCTTGGCAATCTCGAAGTCCGTTACTTCGGAGACGAAGCATCGCTTGTTGTACGTACCTTTTCGGACAGCTCCCTATTTGTCGTGTTCACTGACCACAGCTCTAGTACCTCCCATCAGGCCTCCATCAGGGTTCCTAACCTATCGTGTTGTGTTCCACACTGTATCCGCTATGTATGTGTCATTCTTTGCCATTCTTTGCCTCTTAATCCACTCGCTGACATGAAGTGATCGTGAACAGCCCCACATCGTTACCTGTTCCCATAAGGTCTGGGGGCTTAAAGGTCGTGGGCAACTTTCTTCGTGTCCCAGTTTCCACAACTGTTGACCGGTTCACGATGCATTACGACAGATACTGAACGTACGGTGCACTGACGCCGTTCTGTTCCTCCCGCGTACAAGGTCTGTGCTGTTGCGCGATGCATTCGACGCTTAGATGCTGTGAGTACTTGCGTTCATCTGTTGCTGGTCTCCGAATATAAGAGGGCACTTGGCTCGAGTGTCCGCATCGAGTTGGTTTAGCCTCGAAAGTTCCGTGCGTAGTTCTTGTGATAACCTCTGCTCAATTTTCGTCGCGTTGAAAGGGCGGAGAATACATACACCTTTCAGAGCCTTTACTCGAGACAGCATGACGTATATACCTTGCAACGTAGTGGCGCTGGCTGGATCAATAATTGCGGTGTCCAATGATCTTCCCTGAGACTTGTAATCTGTATAAGCATATGATGGTAGTAAGAGTAACTGAAGCCTCAAGACGTTGACCTGCCTAATTGTGCCGCCTACGTTCCTTGTCCAGGAGAACATTGTCCATTCGGGAAATATCGGCACAATGTCATTGGTAGCGTTTGCACATATGTTCCCCGCCCCGGGGATGTGGACGTATGCTACCACTGGGTACCTCTTACCGTCTTCCTCTTCGAACAGTATGTCCTTAACTGTTCCCTCTGTACCGTTCACTACCCCGTTGGTGAATGCAAGGTTTTCTTGTACCATCACCTTCATACCTGGAAAGACCGGTAGCTTTCCGAGGCTGTCGTAGATAGTAGTCGAGGTCAGTCGCTATAACAAAGGTTGTTCAATATGTGTTACTGGTTGGCCTGCTATTTTGTCTCTTGAGTGATACAGGTGGATGGAGCCTCGGATTGAGGCCGCGTGGTGCCCCATTATGCGGAGGTTTAACAAGTCGCGTATCTTTTTTTTCCCGACGATAACAGGCGCATCCGCAAACTTTGGAGCTCCACTTGGATCATTGTGAATATGGTCTGCATAGCGGGTTTTCAGTATGTTGAAGTCAGATGGTTTGGAGTCGGTGTCTTTCGAGTTCCCTTCACCGACATGAATTCGGGCCAGAAGGTCGGCGTAGACTTTATCTCCAGCTTGCCGCTGGTTGATTTTTAGGAGCACCACATTATTTACCTGTCGCTACAAGTACACGCCCATCAGCAAGCTGATACCACTTTTCTTTTCGCAGTTCTGAAGTCCGGGGTTGGTTACGAGGTGGTGGCTGTACAATGGTGGGTCCTGCACTGGTCGCAACTGTCCAAAGTCACCGGTGAATATGATATTTACTCCTCCAAATGGTAAGTCAGACACCTTGCCATCGTATCCTTTTGCACATTGTAAACAGGAGTTTAGCTGACTTAGAAATGTAGCCCCAACCATGGATATTTCGTCTAGGACTAAGTAATCAACTCCCTCCCACAATGCGCATAGTTGTTGCATGTCTTGTCCGGGCCCATCTGGAAGCAAAGTAAGTGAGTGTATTGTATGTCCTCCTATTAGTATGGCAGCGGTGCCCGTTGGCGCAGCGACTCGGATGTTGTTTTGTTTTCTGAGGAGGTGGAAGAGGCGGATTATGGAGTTTACTACATGAGACTTCCCCGTTCCTCCGACGCCCCCTATGTACATCAGAAGCTGTTCGCCACCTTCTGTGGTATGCTTCACGACAATCTCGAACACTCTAAGTTGCTCTGGGTTGGATCGTAAGTTTTTCTCAAGTATAACTTGGTAGACGACGTCCATGGGGTCATACAACACCGTGTCAGTGTGTGCCATAGAATGAGAGGCTCTACCTCCCCCAAGTTGCATGCTATCGAGGAATGCAGGTCTATCCAGCCTTGGGCGACTGTTCCTGTTCGTATTTGTAAAGATCTCTTGGTCCGTATCTTCAGGGTGACGTTTCCTCTTCAGATGGCGCATGGTGGCTCGATCAGTGTCAAGTTGGGCTCACATCTCATCTGTCAAGAGCATGGGTGTTCCATACTCGAGTTGTGGTGCCTCCGATGGTGGCCTTGCTGCAAAGTATTGATCAATGGTGTGGCAAAACCGTGTTCCTATGTTCGCGTCTAATTCTCGGAGTAGAGAAGACTCACCAATTTGGTCATTAATATCCATATCATTAGTCGAGGACGGTTCCTGATTATTATTTGGACGACCTGCATAGACGTCGAATGGGTCTGGTATGGAGAATTCGAGTGCCTCGTTCACATCCGGTTGCTGCTTTGCCCTGTTAACCATGTTTGCTTTGTCGCGCGCCTCCTTACACTTGCTCAATACATTCATGTTGTGGATAATCGTCATATGCTCAGGTGCGATGCGCTGGGCATTCCTCTCATACGCAGTATACCATGATTCACCTTCCATTTTCAGATCTCTTGGGTGTCTCTATGGGAGAAAAAGGGTTAGGATAGTGCGAGCCCACTCATCTCGTTCTTCCTCCCTATGGTCTGCTTGAGGTAAGGCCGAACATAGGTCAGTGATTCATACAGGTTGACCTGGCTTGAACCTGGATATTTACCTGTAGGTTGTGACCTGTAGGTTGTGACCTGTAGGTTACAGGTACCTGTGCCATGAATCAGATATGAATCTGAATCAGCCATCTTGGAGAAAGTGACCTGGATTTGTAGGTTTGGATACAGGTAACCTACGGGTCAATTCACATCTCAACAGCTAAAAAAGGTATGTATTGAGGGTTTTAGTAGGTAATATGTCTCTATATAGCTTAATACTGTATCTATCAGCACACTTCTAGCATGGATAATGCTAATAACACTCAATACTAGCCTAGAACCTTCAATAGAAGCTGAAAGGATACTATATTTGGTATCTAAATCAAATCAATGATTTGACCTGTGATTTACAGGTTTACCACCTACAGGTTGCAGGTCAAAAGTTGATTTGATTCATACAGATCCCAATCAGACCTCTGGAAGTGGCCAAACCTACAGGTTTGGATCCCAATCACCTACAGGTCGACCTATGTTCAGCCTTAGCTCGAGGTATCCGGTCTCCCAATATCACCGGTACAATCCAAACGGTACGTTTCCTGAGAACATGTGTGTCGTGCTGTGGATGGTCACTTGTGAACATCCCTCGGGCTTCTTCGGGTCTGCCACGTCCAACGTTTACATCTGAGTCCTCTTTTCTTCGACTACGGCGCCGAGCCTCTGCACTAAGCATTACCTTTTCAGTCAACCCGACGAACTCGTATAATCCCATATCGTTGAAAGGTTCATTATCTGGTCTATACAGGTAGTCCTGTTGCTGATTAACTGCAGATATAGAGCGCGCTCCGAGTATGAGCGTTACGCTATCATCAGGTTGCCGAAGACTGTTAACGCAATCCGACGTGATATCTATTGTGTCTTGGACTGTGTCTGCAGTGGGCATGCTCGCCGACATAGCTGTTTGATTGCCTTGGTCGTCAGGGAGTGGGTTTACCGTCTCTCCAACGGCTCCTGTCGTCCAGTGATGCAAAACGAGTCTCTCGAAACTACCATGGTGTAGAATTCGGAACATTTCACTCTTGTAGTGGTCCCCACCTCCAACTAAGTAGCTCATCACTTGTTGGTGGGGAATTTCCTGTCTAGCCATCATACTGTTCGCTAATATAGTCAATGCGCTGGCCTGTTTCGTGTTCGCCCAGTCAGGGACTGTCTCGAACTTCTCCTGTGTTCTATTGATGGCGTATAGCAACGCAGCAAGACCTACATGTGCAGGGAGCGACACTTTGGTAATATAGTCTGTTACGTAGTATATAAGGGCCTTCGCTCGTTCACCTGACCCTATGTGCTTTATTTCCATGTTAGCTCGAATGAGAAAGATAATGACGTCATTGTAACTGGCAATTCTGGGGTACAGTCTCCGGAGAATAATCGAGCCTGATTCTTCATCCACTGACGTCTCTGCATTGGTAACCCCGTCGATCCGCATTCTACAGGTCTCGTCCGTCTGAGACTCTCTACGCCATAAATTCTTCCAACATGTTGCTGTGTGTTGGTGCCAGTTCATATGCGAGACCAGGTCGTTCACATCTGAAGCGAATTGCATGGAGAACTGCTCAGCATCTGTATCTACCTCAGACGGGCCCAGCAAAGTACCTGGGTTAACGTAACCATCAATCTTCGAAAGCTTAGGCCGCCAAAGTGGGCCGTTGGGTTCTCTTACAACCATTGTTGACCCCAGCAATTCACATTTTATAATGCTCTCTAACCAAGTGAAGACATCTGCTTGGTACTGCATATTCGATTCCATCTTGTCCCTCATCTCCTGTGGCGAAGGGTGACCTTCCAACCAAATCAACATGTGGCAGTGCAATGTTCCCCGGCCTTGAGTCTCAACAGTCCCGTAATATGCTGTGCATTTCCCTAGTAGTCCACGACCCTTTTTGCCATGCCTTAGTACAACCGATATGAAGTTAGAAATCATCGTGTGAAAGAAATGCGCATACGCGCCTAGATTACAAGCCACCAACTGCATGCGTTTCCACTCTGTCAACTCTTGGCCCTCTTCCAGCCGTTCTAGTTGGATATCGTCTCCTGAAAGCAGGCGGACAAGAGGGTGATTGACGTCAGAAGGGTTCAGAGTAATGAAAAATGCAGGCGTACCACGCATGTTCACGAGGGCTCTTATCTCATTGCGCATTCTCAGTTTGTAGCCAATCGTGCCTGGAAGGTCGTGGAGCATTGACCCAACTCTGTTGACAAGTCCCAGAAGGCGTTTCTCACCTACTGACTCTACTTCGTAGCGAGAATTCTGCTTGAACCTCGCTATGAGTTGCTCAAGGTCTGACTTATCCACCTCCAAAAGTTCCTTGACTATTCTCGTCTGCTCTGCGACCTTTACCTTGAAACGCACAGAATCGCATACCGCCTTTTTCTGAAGGATGTTGTAATAGATGAACGCAAAGT
The DNA here is from genome assembly GCA_002760635.1 of Ganoderma sinense ZZ0214-1. Taxonomy (NCBI): domain Eukaryota; kingdom Fungi; phylum Basidiomycota; class Agaricomycetes; order Polyporales; family Polyporaceae; genus Ganoderma; species Ganoderma sinense. The sequence continues at coordinate 1,599,169 of AYKW01000004.1, forward strand.
CGGGGTCTCGTTCGAATGGGCTTTCGTCTAATTCCAAGAGATACTTGAGTTGTTCATCTATTGAGATTGGGATTTCCCGTGCGGGCTCGTGGAAGCCACCAATCCCCCATGGGTCTAGGTGCGGGAACAGCCATGTAAGTAAACTCGGATTTTGAAAATCTGGTATGAACTTCTCTCCAGCTTGTGAACGGACGAACCGTCCTCCTGATAAACAATGAGACAAGGCCTTCATTTTCATTTCCCGGTAAGAGACCGGGGTCTTGTCTCCCATCGTATATCCAACGTTCTCCATCAATAGCCTGTCATCGCTTTTCTCTGTAGGTACACAGTCAGCACCCCATCCTATATAATCGGAGGTCAACGTCTGAATGGCCTCACTGTCCTCAATAAATCCAATGTCGAGAGCAGATGGGACTCCTTCGTCTGCTTGCTCAGTACCTGGTCCAAACAATGCATCAAGGTTATGCTGACTAAATCTGTGGAACTCAGTGTCGCATGCGTAATGCAAGTTCTCTTCGATGAGAAATCTAATTGACGGGATGATCTTCGACTTCCTCACGAGCAAAGGCCCCAACTTACCGATCGTGTCTTTCGTGGGTTTCGATCTCCCTACGAACACCGCGCATACCGTGTCCCGGATGACTTCTGGCAGCGGAGGCAACACAGAGTTTAAGTGTTACGTCCCGGACTTAGAAGTGCTGTTCTAAGGGACGATGTTGAGTCTGTTCACTAACCGGTGCTTGGTGAACAGATACTAGGACGTGGTGTCCCAGGGGACGTAGCGGGTACACAAGTATAATGCTGTTGAAGCAGTATATTGGGTTGTACAACGGTTGAGCGTATAGTGGTACAGGGGATGAGCGTAGTGATATCCACAAGAGGCCAAAAGCTGGGGTGCCCCTACAGGGAGGTCGGCCCTTTATATACTCGTACGAGGTGTGGGAACCTAGTGCGGAGCCGAGGCGTCGGCTCCGGGATTGGGTTATTTATAGTACAGGTCCGGTACCGAGAGAGCGGAGCCGAGTCCTCGGTGCCGAAGCGTCGGGACCAAGAGCGAGCTATTTATAGTACAGTGACGTCACACATGCTTAGAAGGAAAAAGATAGTCCCTACCGCGCTCCTCCCTGAGGCCGGTTGCCTCAGGCCGTAACATTAGCTCCCCCTCCCTCCTGAGGGTCGTCTCGACCCGTGTCCATGGCATCTCCCTCCAGTTCGTAGAAGCGAGCGCAGTACGCCTGGAAGTCCTGAATGCCGCAGCCCTGCGGCGGCCAAACTCCGAGATATCCCGTGTGGAGGCGCCACAGGGTTTCAAGGCGGTCGTTGTCTTGTCCCGGGTGGAGAGGGAGGATTAGGGCCCTGAAGTCGTAGGAGTCCTCTGGCAGCTGGTGATAGTTGCCATCGCAGTCTCGGATGATCCACCATCCGTGGAATAGCTGTGCACAGAGCAACCCTGAGTTATTGGTGGGAGCGTCGGGGTGATTGTCGAGGTCCTCGGCTAGCCGATGCATGTCTATGATGTTGTCTGTGAGGGGGATGCGTCGTGGATGCATTCTTCCACGATCTGGGCGAGCGCGGCTGTCGTAGATACACCCCAGGGTATACTGGAGGAGACTGTAGATGGAGTGGTCCCGCTGGATGCTACGCCAGGGCTCCGGGTCGACGTTCAGGAGGAATATGTCATGGTATCGGTTTGGCGCGTGCACTGGGATCCAGGTGGCTGCGACGTTGTCTCGACGGCAGAGGACATCCTCGAGAAGTAACACTTCGTGCTCGAGCTCCGCTTCGGACAGGTCTCCTCCTAGCATTTCCGTGATCGGGGCTCCATATGGTGCAAGCCCTGCCCGTTCCCTCTCTTGACGATGTCTGTCCATGACAAGCATCTCGAGAACTCTGGGGCACAGTTCATCGGCGAACTCGTCGTCTGGTACGAGCGTCATGGTCCCGTCTCGTTGGAGGATTAGCAGCCGCCAAGGGAGGGGTGCTCGTGCGAGCCACATAAGGCTGAACATAGGTCGACCTGTAGGTGATTGGGATCCAAACCTGTAGGTTTGGCCACTTCCAGAGGTCTGATTGGGATCTGTATGAATCAAATCAACTTTTGACCTGCAACCTGTAGGTGGTAAATCTGTAAATCACAGGTCAAATCATTGATTTGATTTAGATACCAAATATAGTAGTCTTTCAGCTTCTATTGAAGGTTCTAGGCTAGTATTGAGTGTTATTAGCATTATCCATGCTAGAAGTGTGCTGATAGATACAGTATTGAGTGATATAACAACATATTATCTAGTAAAACCTTCAACATATACCTGTTTTGGCTGTTAAAATGTGAATCAACCTGTAGGTTACCTGTATTCAAACCTACAAATCCAGGTCACTTTCTCCAAGATGGCTGATTCAGATTCATATATGATTCATAGCACAGGTACCTGTAACCTACAGGTCACAACCTACAGGTTTATATCCAGATTCAAGCCAGGTCAACCTGTATGAATCACTGACCTACATTCAGCCTTAACGATGGGTCGACTGACCCATAGGGTGGGGTTGAACGGCTGTTCGACAACGTGGTCAGCATGTTGCGACCTCTTGGGCAGTAGCGGCTATAAGGCATCGTGGACTCGATCTGTTGCCATGTGGTTCATGGCTCGTTCTGCGATGTCGTAACAGGCTTCTTGGGCTTGGATCGCGATCATCTCAGCTCTCTCCTTTTCAATGGCTGGGGCTGCTGCTCAGCGACAGTGACCTCGCAGGTTCGCGAGGTATGTGCCCAGCTGTGCGCAGTCGCGGTAGATGCCCGAGAACACAAAGAAGTAGGGGATCCCGATCGTGCGGCGACAAACCTGGTCTTGTAAGTCCGGGTGGGTTAAGACCCAGCCAATGCGGTCCGACCGTGTTCCGTCATTGTTGGGGGATACCGGCGGGCGCGGAAGGTGATCGTAGTTGACCGGCGGAAGGGACTGGGTGATGACAGGCGGTTGTTGTACCGGTCGGTTAGCATAGGAGTTGCTAACTTGTTGTGGTGGGTTCCGCCGCAGTATAATGCTTGGACCGGTGTCTTTGGGCATGATGGCGAGGGGTGAAGTGGTGTAGGAGCAGGTCGCCCAGGACCAAGCAACTAAGGAGGAGTAGCTGTGGGCGAATGTTGGGAGCAGATAATGTGGGTAGGCGGTGAGGGGGTGTCTTCCTACTCCTCACCGCTTTTAAGTCGCTTATGCTGCACTTGGCTTGTTTGGGTCGTTTCTGGCTCGCTGCCGCAGTCAGGGTCCTTTGCCATTATAGGGTTAAATGCCATTTGTCCTTTCTTAGGACAGGGTCCTGCTGTGGCCAGGGCCTCGCCTCCATGGGCCTAGCCTGTTTCCTGACTAGGCACAGGGTCCAGTGGTGGCCTAGTCTCGGTTAGTGTTTCATCGGATTTGTTAAGGCATAGGGTCCTGTTGTCCAGGCCGTTCTAGAGTCGAGCTGGTTTATCTGTTTCAGGTCTTAGCGCTCATATTTCCTAGTTTGTGTCCTTTCTTAGGCGCCTTGTTGGTTTCATAATTGCTGGTTTGTTTGTTTGTTTTATTTTTATTTTTTGTTAGCTTAGGTTGGATGTTGTGGTTTTTGTGTGCTT